>JABEVN020000359.1:0-33480 GCA_013146195.2 Codonopsis lanceolata | reverse complement strand
TCAAGAAAATTGTGGAATACGGGTTCATCAAATCCATGAATACCGCCCGGCGCATTAGTCAACCCGAATGGCATCACCATAAACTCATAATGCCCGTACCTCGTGCGAAAAGCCGTTTCGAACATCTTCGGCTCTAACCTTCAAGCGATGGTACCCAAATCTCAAGTCAAGTTTGGAATAGACCACCGATCCTTGCAATTGATCAAACAAGTCATCTATATGTGGCAATGGATACTTGTTCTTGATCGTTGCCTTGTTCAACTCTCGATAATCAATGAACAATCTCAGGCTCCCATCTTTCTTCCTCACAAATAACAACCTGCACCCCAAGGCGATACGCTTGGCTTAATGAAGCCAATGTCATGAGCTCTTAGAAGCGAATCTTCAACTCCTTTAACTCCAGGTGCCTTTCTATAGGCGCCTTCAAATTGGTGTAGTCCCCGGACAACTCAATGCAAAATTCAATCTCTCTATCCGGAGGCATCCCAAAATCTTTAGAGAAAAACATCCGGGAACTCACACAACCGGCACATCTTCAATATTAGAAGAAGAAACCGCTGTCCACTACGCAAAGCAAGATAACCCGCGGCACCCACGCGACAACAGCTTTCCTAGCCTTAAGCGCAGAAATGACGCCAGAACCCACTAGGTGCATTATCTCCCAAAACACAAAGTTAGAACGCCAGCAAAGCAAAAGTGACTCTTTACTAAGGCAATCCACCAATGCATGAAATGTGCTCAACCAATCCATACCAAGGATAACATCGAAATCACGAAGTGGTAACACCACCAAATCCGCATGCAACACATGTTTATCCACAAGTACATCGCATGCTCTATAAATATTCAAGCCAACAAACATTCCCCAAGAGGTAGATACTTCAAGCACATATGGTAAAGACCGAGGCATAACACATAGCTTATCAACGAAATGCGATGCAACATATGAATGCGATGATCCTGGTCTATAAGTACACGAGCCTCATTACCAAAAATAGAAACGTACCTCCAATCACCGTTAGACTCGTGTACACCTCTCCGATCTAGAGCAAATACACGACTACGCACTTTTAGCTTTCCCATCGCTATCTCTCTTTCTTCCAGTAGTCCGACTAGAACCTCCGTCTAATTATTCTTCAACTTAGGACACCTTCTTCATATGCCCCAAACTCCACAAGAGTAACACTCCATTGGTGCTCCATTCTTACCCAAAGACCTATCTTCTCGTATGCCCAATCTTGGAACAATAAGAGCAAACCAATGCCACACTACGATCCTCCGAGTAGATGTAGTACTAGCTCCCTTGCCACTTGACCACTCTTCGCATATCCTTCATAATGAGATTTTCCACTTCCTTTCTTGATCATCGGCCTCCACTAAAATTCTAATCGCTACCTCGCTCCATGACTCCGCCCGTAAGACCGCGCTAGTCACGAGAAGAACCCGAAATAGGCATAATACTGCTCATAAATGTTCTCTCAATAATGTAGGCTCTATCAACGCTTCCGTACTCTGCACTAACCGATGAGAAAGAAGCTGCCTCTCGTATCATCCGACTTAACAAATTGCGGTTCTCCTAGCCTCATCTCGAATCAAATGTGTGCAGAACGAGCCAACTCGCTGAATTCGGCCGAATACCGCGAAACCGGCCATACTCCCCGTAAGACTCACGATTTTAATTTCATCTCAATACGAGATCCCAAGGTCGTGCCATCGGAACAAACCAAGAGATGACAAGCACCGCTAAGCAAAGTGGTGCGAGTCAAAAGAC
The DNA here is from genome assembly GCA_013146195.2 of Codonopsis lanceolata. NCBI lineage: Eukaryota > Viridiplantae > Streptophyta > Magnoliopsida > Asterales > Campanulaceae > Codonopsis > Codonopsis lanceolata. The sequence continues at coordinate 31,709 of JABEVN020000359.1, read as the reverse complement.
GAGCCAAAGCTCAAACAAGAAGGTAAAGCCATAACGGCAATACAGAAAATCAAAACCTAAAACCCGCGGAAGCAAAACCATAATGGGACCCGAGCTATCAAGCTCCTAAATGAAAGCAACCAAAGAGATAGTAAATCTCGCCCAAAATTCGACGCTGCGGACGCAACATTAGACACGCACAACAAACCATCGGAACCAAGGCCGGCAAATGCAGAATCCCAACCCGATAACACTCAACGGCTATAACATGCCTGGAGGAACAATTCACTATAACCATATAATCAATGCTAAACCACCAACCAAACCTCACGACTAAAACTATCTGGGTAGGAACCACAATATACCACAACTAGAATAAACGAGCACACATGCTCGAAACGATAAAAGAAATAAATACTAAGGGTACAAATGCTCGGCAATACAACCGGCTCCCAAATACACAACCATAATATAACACTACACCCACCCAAGTAAAGTCTACATAACTTTACATTCGAGCCTCACAAAAAATACAACATAATAATAAATAACTCCAAGCTGACTTGGAAGACCACTGCTAAAGTCGTTATCCGGCGCGGCTGACTAATCCGGATCACCACACACTAGGAAAACAATCACACGGAGTGAGTCATAATGACCCGTAAGTTTCTAAATGCAACATGTAGCATATTATGACATGGCATGGCATAAATGCATAAACATATAAAATCATGGTATCATGCTAGTATACCATCATGAAACATGTACTTAATTTTTAAAGCACATAAACTCACATAAATCAAGTAGCATATTATTTTCTATATACATGCTCATAAATAATCATGTGTACAAGAAACGTAATCGAACTGTTACAATCAAATCCGGGTTCAAAACCCAACCAACTTACCATGAGATCAAATCTCAAACCAAGATCCGGCTCAATTCCCAAATCGATCATACCCGGTTCCGTCCCAATAATCACAACTCATCGATTTTTAATGAGTACTCGTTACATTCATCCGCCTCCTGATGAGAAATGAGAGCTCGATGTCTAGTTAGATGGCATAACAGATCACATCCCACTATTGGCCAAATAGTGAGAGAAAGGGAACAATGCAACGATTCATAGCGATTGTTTCCAAAGACTATGAATCGTCCCATTGCTGACAACAACCAAAACCCGCCACTGGACTTTAAACCAAACCATCAAGTAAATATTTACTTGCATAAACCAATGAGACCAAGTTCATAATTACTACTCATTAAACCATGTAGACATAATGCTCTACAACAATCTCATAATCCATGCACATAATTGCACATAAACAAATAGGGCATAATGCTCCACAAAATCCCATAATCCATGACATTGCGGGCTAATCTCTAACCGGATCCCAAGCACGAAATCCCAAGGTCGTGCGCCCAAAGGGGACAATTAATAACACACAAATAGCAAATAATGGGTAGGGCCATAACGGCGATACACCGACAACTCAAAACATACGCGGAAGCAAATTATAATACAACAGTGGTGCCCGAGCTAACAAGCTCAAACTAAGACAACCAAAGAGATGATTAACCTCTCGGTCCAAAAATTCGATTCGCGTGCCGCAACATTGGGCACGTAGAACAAACTCCCTGTTATGCAATTCAATAATAAGCATAAAATAAACCAAGTCATCGGCGAAACTACGGCCGGAACCCAACATTAAACTAAGTCTAAGACTCTAGTCTAACAACTCAACGGCTAAATACATGCCGGAGAACAAACATCATATTAAACTAGCAATTTAACATGCTGAACATATTCACCAATTAACCACGCACGACTAAAACCAGTCGGCTACCAACAAAATAAGTACTAACAGTTATAAGTACTAGCAACCAGAAAATATGTGGAAGTTTAACTACCAATATATAACAAGCACAACCACCACCGGTTGGCTACCAAAAGAATAGGCTAACCACATAATTACAACATTACAAATACATAAAGGTTTGCTACCCAAACATGAAGTTTATATAACTTCATCTTCCCACGACCTCACCAAAACAAAACCAACATCTAAGTAGCAACCTTTCCAAAAGAATTCCTTGCCAACGCAACCTCCTGGATTTACTTGGATCCGCTAGCTCGGCTCGGATCTAGGGAAAACAACCAACAAATAAAAGTAAGTCACAATGACTTAGTAAGTTACTAACCATAACTTCCTACCATGGCATAATGCTCAATCATAAATATATCATGCTATTGTCATGAAATAACCTCATAATAAATCATGTATGGCATTCATGCTCAACATTAAATAAATATGTTATCATCCTAGTATAACATGTCATCATAAATTCATGTCAAGTCATTTTTGTCTTAACAATAATAATTTATACCTTTGGCATAAAACAACATTCCAATAAAGCTATGTGATAGCATTTATGCTTACAACATTAATCAATATGTTATCTATTAAGTATAACATGTAAGAAACCAAACCATCAACATATCATATCCAATTCACTAAGCACGTATTCACTTAAGTACTAGTGAAGCAATTCATATATAAGGGATATGATACCATACCAAAATTCCTCCGCTGTCGCCTCTGCAAAAACACGTGCAAAACCCTTATGTGCCCTCGATATCCTCTCGTAGATATCGACGTCCCGAGACGCTCTCCGCTCTCGAGTTCCATAGTTATCAAAGTCATGTGTATTACTACAACTAAGATAAACTACTTCCCCACCGTGGCCATCGATGGAGGGGTGTGTGCAACCCGGCGCGGCAATACATCGCGATCACGAACCCCATAATTCGTGAGGACGATGTATCAACCCACCAAAGACTCAACAGACCGACGCCAGCTGGACTCAAAACCCAAGCACACGTAATATATACTCATATGCTTAAACAAGTAGGTAAACACTCTACCATCAAACTAGTCATGCAATTTATTCACAACTAGCATAAACATCACAACCGAGAATCATATAAGTTCTCATAATCAAGTGTGCTTCACACACCTTAAAACTTCTTGGAGGCTCGACCTCCATGAATTCTACCCAAGATTCCGTAGGACTTAAAATCATAGTTCCTAGGATTCAAACTAACCCAAAGGTTAACTCCGTTGAGTTCAATCTAAGTTTTCCGAGAATTCAAGGAATAGAAGCTTAGGCTTCATCATCCCCCTAAGTTCATATCTATCGTCAAAACCATAAACCCGACGATCAATAAACTCACATAAACCCCACAAAATAATTAACAAGGTAACTTAGAACAAATTAAACATCTTGGTTATAATTTTATTCAAGTCACCATACCAACCAATAATTTCCAATTCACAGTTAATTCGCACAATATAGTTTAATATGCTCTACTAAACGTATAAAACAATTTAGGCATGCTCACATCATTAATTTTGCAAGCAAATCAAGATTAGGGCAAGACACCCTCCAAGCATCTCAACCAAACCAACATTAATCCACATTATCAATCAACATAAACAAGTTCAATAGGCTAGTTAGAGCATGAATTTACATATATCATAGTCTCACATAGGCCAATCGAGTTCTATCATTCAATTGAAAACCTAGGGTTTATACATCTTCTACAACCTAACAATGGCTTCCATTGACCTCAAATACCACAAATGGCTGTTTCTAGGGTCAATGGAGCTCAAGAATCAAGGAAGAGAGGTAGAAACTTACAATTTCTCGCCCTACAAGCGCTCAAGCTCGAACTCAACGATGAAGCCGTTTCTTCTCACTCCGCTCTCTTCAATCTTGCGGGTTAGATGGAGAAGAAGACCCCCAACAATGGCTTCCAAGATTAGCCTCTTGAAGCCCTAGAATCGCCTCCTCAAAAGCCCTCTCTCACGAGTTTCCTTGGCTGCTCGCGAGAAGACGCCTTGAGGGAGAAGACGCAAAGCGATCGACCGAATGAATAAAAGAGCGCGGCTGTTTGCTTTTATATGAGGGATTAATTCCCATTAATCAATCACTAATTACCCCCTAATTCTCTTAATAGGTGATTAGGATTAGTCTTAGGCTAATTAAGTGAGGTTAGAATAGGTTTAGTTTAGGTTTAATAAGCCAAAAGTTCGGACAGCGCACAACCGAACAACAAAATCCCGTAAGTCTGATATGAGGACCTTGCGGTCGCTTGGGCAAGAAGTGATGCGACCGCATCACCTGTATTCTCAGCATTCCATGTTTTCTGCTTTCCTTGCTCGGTCCCGGACTCTCCCGCATTCAATCCCAAGTCCTTCCAAGCCAAAAATGGTCTATAAATCAACCTTAATAACCTCCAAACCATAACCAAAGTAATCGAGCCTCAAACCCCATCAAAACAAGGCCAAGAAATCAGGCAGAACTCTCCCGAACGACGACCGGAAAAATCAAACTAAAAAGGGTTAACGCTAAAATCAAACTAGCAACCCAACCAACAATGCAACAAGCATCAAACCAATCTCCAAGGCATGTTAATGGTGTTATAAATGCCTTCTAATAATTTTCCATGTGTCAACCACATAAAACGTAAACCCGAGATTCAACACATCTCGCGAAAGAAAAAAAATGCATACGTGCATCTCAAACAACGTCAATGATCATGCTATTGACTCTAAACATAACCGGGAGCTAAATGAACATATTCATGATGATTATAAGTGTATGAATTCATGTATATCACAAGCAAGCAGTATTTCAGGGTTTTACACACATATTTGCATATAACCACGTAGGACATAATGCTCTACGAAATCTCATAAACCATGCATATAATCGCATAAAATCAAGTAGGACATAATGCTCTACCAAACATCATGAACAATGCATATATTTGCATATAACCATTATGTTCAACTAACATACAAGTTTAGTTCAAGAACTATTTTATTGAGGTATTCATTATTCCTCAAGTCATTAACCCCTTCAAGCATAGCATACAAGCTTAACAAAATGTAAGGTGAGGTCTTCCATAATCCTCAACTCAAACCAAACCAAGACCACTCCGCTAGTCTCAAAATATCCACCAATCAAGACTTATTATTCTAGTCTTTATTTTAAGTATACCGGACTCAATCATAGTCCTAATCGTCATACATGATCGATAATACCAACACCATACTTAAAACATTATGACTACTCCGTAGTCACTTCGCACAAGTGTTTTCATATGTACGCAACAAAAATCCTTGAGAAGAAGATTCTCTCTTAGTCTTCTCTTAAATAATCTCATGACCTTATGTGGGTCTCTATGGTCCCATGCTCTAACAAGCATGCTTAAAATGTATTCTAGTCATTCTCCAAAACATAAGTGTCGCCATAGGACACAACCAAAAACCCGGTGTGCCCAAGCACAACCCAAGCAAACCCAAACATTGTAGGGTTCCAACCCAAGACTCTTTATCATTTTATTGGCCTTATTACGACTCGTTGAGTCTTACTAACACATTTCATTCTTTATGTGTTCTATAAATTCACACCGTAAGAATTTCTTAAGGTTTATAACCAAATCTCAATAGTCACTCGGGCTTAATTCCCAAGACTAAAAATCCACAAAACACATCTCAATCACTAATCATTAAAGTTTGGAAGTTATGTTCTTCATTCCCTTAACCAAACGAAATCCAATTATCGTAGGATTTCAACCCAAGTTCAATTAGCACTTAATCGAATTTACAATGACTCCGTCGAGTCTAATCTACCCTTTTCTAAGATTTAAGGGCATAGAGGCCATGGGTCTCAATTCCCTCTATAATCATAACTATCAACAATAGTCATCATCCCGGGCTCGTTTAACTCACATAAACCCGACAAAACCTTCACTAATATAACATAGAATAAATTCATCATTTTGAGCACAATTTCATTTAGCTCATCTTACCAATCATAATTCCAAATTCATGATTAAATCATACAACCTAGTTTAATATACTCTATTAAGCATATAAAACATAGTAATCAAGCTCACTTCATTAATTTAGCAAGCTAAACCAAATTTGGGCAAAACACCCTCCAAGTATCTCAACCAAACCAACATCAAAACTCATGGATAATCAACATACCCAAGTTCAATAGACTAATTAGAACATGAATTTCACATATTTCATGGTCTCACATAGGTCAATCCCATTCTAACATCAATTTGAAAACCTAGGGTTCATGCTTCTCTACAAACCCTAACAATGGCTTCCATTGACCTCACATAGCACAAATGGTTGTTTTCCCTAGGTCAATGGAGCCCAAAAGCAAGAGAAATAGGGTAGAAACTTACCTCTAAACAGCCCTCACAAACTGCAGAATTCGGACCCTAGAGATTGGGTTGTCTCCTCAATCTTCTATCTTCAAACTCACGGATTGAAAGGGGGGAAGAAGACCTATACCAATGGCCACCAAGGAGGGACTCTTCAAGAGCCCTAGAATCACCTCTCTCAAGCTCTCTCTTAAGTTCTCTTGTTGAGTTCGCAGAAGAGGAAAAGGGGCTGAAGTCTATTCTGGCCGAAAGATGAGAGAAAGAGAGCGGCTGTTTTGCTTTTATATGAGGGATTAATTCCTCTAATCAAGCCACTAATTACCCCTAAATCTCTTAATAGATGTTTAGGATTAAGATTAGGCTAAGTAAGTGGGTTTAGGATAGGTTTAGATTAGGTTTAATGGGTAAATTTTCAGACAGAATAGAAAAGGGCAAAATCCCGAAATGGAGCAGGGACCCTTGCGGTCTCTTTGCATATGAGTGATGCGACCGCATCACTCTTAACTACCCTTTCTCAGCTTTTGTTGCTTCCTTGCTCGTGTCCGGTCTTTCCCGCATGCATTCGCAAGCCTTAAAGCTTCGAAATGGCTCACAATTGAACCCTTAAAGTCCTCAAACCCTTGGCTAAACCACACAAGTCTCAAACCACTTTTAAAGTAGGTCTAAACTCCCAAAAACAACACCCGAAACAACCCGGGGCAAAACCGACGCAAGACGTAACGACTTGCTATCTAAACGTCGAATGAAACCGCAAACCGACGGGTAATAACCCATGATTATAAACACCTATTAGGGCTACAAAATAGGCCTGAAAGCCTCCCAGATAATAAACAACAGATAGGAGAAATAAGCTCCCGAAAGACGAGACGTTCGCCCGGCTCAATCTCAAACTACGCGATAAGGAGAATTGCTATTCTCGAGGCGTCAAAACTTCACGAGACTTATGGAATACATCCAATTAGAAGTCTAACACATCTAAACATGTTATTTAATCATCATGTAAAGGTCTGGGACCAAATCGAGGTCCAGAACACCAAACCCGAATAAACTCTCAATCGCGTCGCATTTCGACTATCGTCGAGTCACGACTTTTGACTTTAACAAGTCAACCACTATATGACATCTCTTAGGAGTGTTTTAGTCTTAATGTGGTCTCTCATACACATCTAGACTCTCTCACGAGTCAAACGAGCAATCAACCAAAGATGAAATGCGAGCGTTGCACGCAATTCAAGCTAACCGGGAATCGGGATCTTACACACCAAATCCATAAATTCTTTCTCTCTTTTCTCTCGAACCACTTCCGGTACATAGGAAGCTCTGAACTCTCGAACGAAGTTAGGCCATATCTGTGGGACTCTATATGGTTCCCAACTCTCCCTCACCACCAATGCCGGCGGCACCCTCAAGCTTGAACACCGCTAATACAACTTTCTGTTCATCATCGCAACCCAATGGTGCAAATATTTTCTCCAAGTGTTCGATCCAAAGCTCGGCTTTTGCAGCATCCGGCTCTCCATTAAATTGCCTCGGCTTTAACTTCACAAATCTTTCAAGCATAGAATTATCATTATGCCTAGCCTCCTGTCTCGGCCTCTCTACCTGTGGCTCAGGCTGTGGTTCTGGCCGTGGTCTCCCTTGTTGCTCCACTCTACCAAAACCTCTTTGATTCATCTCGTTCATCAAATCAAGCATGCCACGATACATATTTGCCATCGCCTCATCATTGCTCTTCGGTGTTCGCGTGGAGGAATATTCTGTTGACGGTTATCGTTAGCATTTCGGCCACCGCCAACCGCCAATACCACCACCTCTACAGTGCCATCTCTAGGAACTAGCCTGCTCTAGTATCCACCATTAAACCTACAATAACACTTTCGGCGTTAATAAAATAAATCTATCACACAAACCAACCCCCAAAGCCAAGGAACCTATCGAAATTTGAAAGCTAAATTTATAATCATAGCTCGATAACCAAGCTCGACCCGATCCCAAGACGAAATCCCAAGGTCGTGCCGCCAGTGGAAACAAATAACAACACACAAGTAGCAAATAATGGGTAGGGCCATAACGGCGATACACCGACAACTTAAAACACATGCGGAAGCAAATGAAATAAAACAGTGGCGCCCGAGCTAACAAGCTCAAACTAAAACAACCAAAGAGATGATTAATCTCTGGTCCAAATTCATTTCGTCGCAACATTGGGCACGTAGAACAAACTCCCTGTTATGCAATTCAAATATATAGCATAAAATAAAACCAAGTCATCGGCGGCTACGGCTACGGCCGAACCAACATTAAACTAAGTCTAAGACTCTAGTCTAACAACTCGACGGCTAAACACATGCCGGAGAACAAACATATTAATAACTAGCAATATACCATGCTAAACATTTTCACCAATAAATCAAGCGACTAAAACCGTTCGGCTACCAACAAAAATAAGTACTAACTTATATGTACTAACAACCTTGAGAAAATATATGAAAGTTTAACTACTAAACATATAACAAGCACAACCACCACCGGTTGGCTACCAAAAGAATAGGCTAACCACATAATTACAACATTACAAATACATAAAGGTTTGCTACCCCAAACATGAAGTTTATGTAACTTCATCTTCCCACGACCTCACCAAAACAAAACCAACAACTAAGTAGCAACCTTTCCAAAAGAATTCCTTGCCAACGTAACCTCCGGATTTACTTGGATCCCTAGCTCGGCTCGGATCTAGGAAAAACAACCAACAAACAAAAAGTAAGTCACAATGACTTAGTAAGTTACTAACCATAACTTCCTATCATGGCATAATGCTCAATCATAAAATATGTCATGCTATCGTCATGAAATAACCTTATATTAAATCATGTATGGCATCCATGCTCAACATTAAATAATTATGTTATCACTAAAGTATAACATCTCATCATAAAACCATGTCAAGGCATTTTAGTCCTAAACAACAATAATTATACCTTTGGCATAAAACAACATTCCCATAATATTCATGTGGTAGCATATATGCTTAACAACTTAAATCAATATGTTATCTATTAAGTATAACATGTAAGAAACCAACACAAACATCATATCATATCCAAATTCACCAAGCACGTTATTTACTTAAGCACTTGTGAAACAATTCATATATATATAAGGGATATGATACCATTACGAAATTCCTCATCGTGTCGCTCGCAAAAACACGTGCAAAACCCTTATGTGCCCTCGATATCCCTCTCGTAGAATATCGACGTCCCCGAGACGCCTCCGCCGAGTTCCATAGTTATCAAAGCCATGTGTATTACTACAACTGAGATAAACTACTTCCCCACCGTGGCCATCGATGGAGGGGTGTGTGCAAACCCGGCACGGCGATACATCGCGATCACGAATCCCATAATTCGTGAAGACGATGTATCGTCCCACCAAAGACTCAACAGACCGACGCCAGCTGGACTAAAACCCAAGCACAAGTAATATATACTCATATGCTCAAAACAAGTAGGTAAACATTCTACTATCAAACTAGTCATGCAATTCATCCACAACTAGCATAAACATCACAACCGAGAATCATATAAGCTCTCATAATCAAGTGTGCTACCCACACTTCAAAACTTCTTGGAGGCTCGACCTCCATGAACTCTACCCAAAATGCCGTAGGACTTAAAATTATAGTTCCTAGGATTCATACTAACCCAAAGGTTAACTCCGTTGATGTGAGAACCCAAACCCCATTTCATGTTTGACATCATTATAACATGTTTACAATATGTCTTGACATATTTGAGACTTCATTTCATTCATATCGAGTTGGCATTGAATTGGTTAAGATCATAACAGAGTATTGGTCTTCCATGCGTTGCATTCCTTGTTGTTGTTGTTTCGGGTGTTCGTATTAACGTGTTAGCACCTTAATAAGTTTCATGAGAGTCTTAATACCTTGCATACAAGATTTACAATGTTCATCTTAGTTGTTTCATGCTTGGTTGGGAGTTTAGAAGCTTCGTTGCTTCGTTTGTGTTTTGTGGTTTTACATCATTGCTTGTATTGCCTTCATTTCGTCTCGAGAGAAGTTCGGTTGAGTTCTAGGCCTTGAATACAAGCCATAACCATGTTTAAACTAGCCTTATACATGTTCATAGATTGGTTGCATTTGGAAATAAGATGACCAACTTATTACTTCACAGATTCAGTCCGTTTTCGGGCGAACTTGGAAAATTCTGGTACCAATCTACTAAAGAGAATTTTCTAAAAATTTATTATGTTTTACCTACATATGTTAGGATACTCCCTGTAAATTTTGGTAATTTTACAAGGTGTCTAAGTACCTCATTTAGGTCTTGACTTACGGCTGTGCCAGAATTCTATTTTCAGGAAATCAGCTTCGGTACTTGATTTTGTTGTAACTTTATTTTGATGAATATAAGTCCAAATTGAGTAATTTAAAATTATAAAATATATTTTAATGAGTCTACTTTCATAAAAATCAAAAATCACCTCATTTGGAGTTGTGATCGATTTATGGTCGATTTTACAAGATCGACTGTCCAGTAACAACAATCTGGAAATTGGCCATGAATAGTGGAAGCGCTCGCATGGGTCCAAAAATGATGCGACCGCATTGTGCCAGATTCAGGTTTGTGTCATTTTCTGGTTGATTTTGGTTGTTGACCCAAGTGCCCTTGCCCTTGGCCGACCTTGGTGAGTCTAAGCCACCTTTGTTGACTTGTCTAGGACTCTTATTGACCCTTGGATCATGGCTTATCAATGGCTCACATGCCATAGCCAATTAGAAGTCTTTTAAAGCCTATCACTTGGATTGGGGGTTTTAAGGGAAGTATATAAACTAAAATGCAGACCTTCCAGCCATTTTAGCTCATCTAAAACCAGAGAACTTCAGGGACTTAAGCAATTTTCGGCCATGGAAGAAACCCTAGGTTGAAGGGCCATTTCCCGGAGATCCGGTGGTCCGATTGTCGAGCCGAGACCGCCAAATCGAAGCTCTTGATCATCTCTACAAGAATCCTTGCTCTAATCAACCTTTCCTCCATTAATCATAGGACTAAGGTGAGTGACAATTCCTGAGATTTTCATGTTAAACAAAATAGCATGACCCCTTCATTATAGTTGTTTTAATGTTGATTGTGAACATCTTTTGTGAAGACACAACCTTCAATTCAACATATAAAATGTGAGTATGATTTTATGAAATCTCTATGAAGTTATGATTTTGACATTTATTAAAGCATGAATGTTGTTTGTATTAAGCTTGGGAATAACTCTTGTGAAAGAATTCGGTTCAATTCAAGGTTTAACAAAATCACCGAAACTAGGGTTTGAAACTCGAGATTGTGTTTAAGGCTAGTTCGAGGACATGAACGGCTTAGTTATCAAGTTCTAAATGATCGGAGAACTTAGGAGAGGGCAATGTGATACATATAGTGTCGATGCTCTTCTTGGTTGAATTTTAGTAAAACTCACCGGAGTTGAAATTAGGGAGTTATGAACAATACGACTCCACAATCAATCCCTACGACGAATGTAGTTCGTTAGACTAATGAATTAGCTTTCGATACTTTGAGATGGATTGATGCTTATGCCTTGAGGTTTATGTGCTTTAAGACTCGATTGAGTTCTTATGCGGTTTATGTGATCGTGTGAAGTAAATGCATGATCGAGAGCATGTTAGAGAATGATATATCTATTTAACATGATGAATTTAGTGCGTTAGACTAATGAATTAGCTTACGTGACTTTGGGATGGATTGAAGGGCATAATTGAAATGTGTGCTTATAAGACTCGATCGAGTTCTTATGTGGTTTGTGTGATCGTGTGAAGTAAATGCATGATTGAGAGCATGTTGTAGAATAGTGTACCTATTTGACATGTCGAATTCTTATTTGATTCCTTAAATGAGTAAACAACTACTTGTTGAATAAGTTCGCTCTTGTCGAACTTATTCCTTATTTGAGATTTCATGACCAAGAACATCTACTTGGCATTGCATGAGTCCAAACTGGCATATTTGATTGAGTCATTGGTGTGACAATGCATCGCCGTCACGAGTTATGGGGCTCGTGATAGTGATGGGTTGTTATTACGGTTTTTATCACACACGCCTCATGGCCACAGCAATACAAATGGGGGAAGTAGCACCTTTGTAACCAAGAGAGCACATTGGAAGGTCTAAGTACCAAGGAGAGAGCTTGGTACCCGAGCAGAAGAACTCGGTACTCGAGTAGAGAACTCGATACTTTGATACACTAATCACGGGTATCATTGGCACGAATGTTAACGCTTGTATTGCAGGAGCTACGTAGCGCATCGGTTTCATATCATATCCTCCGTATATGTGGTTTACCTTTATAGCACTTATGTGAAACAATGTGCTACCATGGATATGTGTTTTAAGTGTTTATTAAATGAACGCTTTGATTGACTTGATATTAAAAATGATATCTTGATATGTATCTTTGCATGATGCCATGACATGCATAATTGTTAACTCACAAAGTCTTTATGACTTACCCCTCCCTTTCTTGCTTTAGATCCGAGCCGTTCGTGTACCGCTCGTTGAGGCGTAGCAGAGGTTCGTGCTTGTCCGTGATCTCCAGCGACGAGGTTGTGGTTATTAGATGTCCTTATTTTGTTCTCTTTTGTAAGGACGTTGGGATTAGCAAGTCATTTAGACTTTGCTTTGGGAATTTGGTTTTGTTGTATTTATGTCTATACTTGTATTCTATTTTGAGTGTCGGCGCTTGTACGCCGAGCCTTGTATAGCTGTATTATGGTTCATCTGCTTTTAAAACTTCCATTTGCTGGCATTACTTTAGCTCTTATTTAAGTATGTTGTTCTCCAAGCATGTTATAGCCGTCGAGGTATATTTGCATGAAGCGTAGTGTTGGGTTCCGTAGTAAAGTCGCCGATGATTTGGTATAATTGTATTAATTGTTATATCGGTGTAAAAAGTTTTAAAATATTCCGGCCTTTTGGTGCCGAGTCGCTTCATCGAAATGTTGCGTCACGTCGTTTTCCAAAACTGAGTCTTTGATTGTATTGTTGTCCTATTTGGACGACTTGACTTGTGATTCCATCTCGGGGTCCGGGTCGGCTCGTCATAGTTGAGTTCAATCTAAGTTTTCCGAAAATTCAAGGAATAGAAGCTTAGGCTTCATCATCCCCCTATATTCATAACTATTGCCAAAACCACAATCCCAACGTTCAATAAACTCACGTAAACCCCACAATTCATTTAACAAGGTAACTTAGAACAAATTAATCATCTTGTGCATAATTTCATCTAAGTCATCATACCAATCATAACCTTCAAAACATGATTAAAATTTACAATATGGTTTAATATACTCTATTGAGCATTTAGAACATTTTAAGCAAGCTCACATCAATAATTTGTAAGCTAACACAAAATTAGGGCAAGGCACCCTCCAAGAATCTCAACCAAACCAACATCAATCCACATGAAAAATCAACATAATCAAGTTCAATAGGCTAGTTAGAACATGAATTTCACATAGACATGGTCTCACATAGGCCAATCAAGTTCTATCATGAATTTGAAATCCTAGGGTTCATGCATCCTCTATAAACCCTAACAATGGCTTCCATTGACCCAAATAGCATAAATGGTTGTTTCCCTAGGGTCAATGGAGCCTAAAAAGAAGAAGAAGAAAGGTAGAAACTTACCAAAAACTTAGCCCTAAAACCAGAATTTTTGTGCCCTAGAGATGATGTCTTCTCTTCATCTCCTTCTTCAAGTTTGTAGGTAGAATGGGGAAGAAGAAGACCTAGCTATGGCTTCCAAGCTCAAGCCCTTCAATCTCCCTAGAAATCACCTTCTCAAGCTCCCTCTTTGGTTGGGTTGAAGTGCTTGCAGAAGAACAAAAGGGGGGAAGTCGATCTGCCTTGGCCGAATAGAAGGAATGAGCGGCAGATTCTCTCTTATATAAGGGGGATTAACTCACTAATTACCCCACTAATTAACCCCTAAATCTCCTAATAGATGTTAGTACTAGTTTAGGTTAAGTAATTGGGTCAAGGTGTGGCTTAAAAATGGGTTAATTGGTCAAACATTCTGACGACACACAACAGGAACAAAATCCGACATTCCAAATTGGACCCTTGCGGTCGCTTAGGGTTTAAGTGATGCGACCGCATCAAGTGAATTTTCAGCATTCTAGGTTTTCTCGCTTTCCTTGCTCGGTCCCTGACTCTCCGCGTGCAATCTCGAGTCCTTCCAAACCAAAAATGGTCTATAAATCAACCTTAATAACCTCCAAACATTAACCAAAGGAATCAAGTCTCAAACCTCAACAAAACATGGCCAAGAACTCAAAGAACTCGCCGACGACGACCGAAAAAGTCAAACTGAAAAGGGTTTTCGCTAGAATCAAACTAGCAACCAAACCGACGATGCAACTAGCATCTAACCAACATCCAAGGCATGTTAATGATGTTTTAAATGCCCTCTAACAATTATCCATGAAGTTACAACATAAATCTTAAACCCGAGATTCAAAGCATCTCGCGAAAGAAAAGTGCATACATGCATCTCAAACGACGTCAACGATCATGCTATTGACTCTAAACATATACGGGAGCTAAATGAACATGTTTATGATGATTATCAATGTATGAATCCATGCATAACACAATCAAGCAACATTTTAGGGTTTTACATTCTCCCCTACTTTAAGGAATTTAGCCCCTAAATTCTTACCGTAGTCATCAAACAAATGAGGATATTTCTCTCGCATCTCCAACTCGGTCTCCCAAGTTGCTTCCTCGATCTCGTGATTCTTCCAAAGAACTTTCACCAAAGGAATTCTCTTGCTCCTCAAAACTTGCTCTTTCGTGTCAAGTATCTTCACCGGCTGCTCAACATAAGACAAATCCGGCTGAAAAGTAATCTCCTCATACTCAAGAACATGGGAATCATCCTTAAGATATTTCCGAAGCATAGACACATGAAATACATTATGGATCTCTGACAAAGACGGCGGTAAAGCCACCCTGTATGCCAAACTCCCAACTCGCTCCAGAATCTCAAAAGGTCCAACAAACCTCGGTGATAATTTCCCTTTCTTCCCGAATCTCTTGGTACCCCTTCTAGGCGATACCTTAAGAAACACAAAGTCTCCAACCTGAAACTCCAAATCTCTCCTTCTATTATCCGCGTAGCTTTTCTGTCGACTTTGAGCGGTGAGCAATCTATCTCGAATTATCTTCACACTCTCAACAGACTGCTGAACAATTTCTGAACCCCATAATTTAGCTTCTCCAACCTCGTCCCAGCAAATAGGAGATCTACACTTCCTCCCATAAAGAGCCTCATACGGTGCCATCTCGATGCTCGACTGGTAACTATTGTTGTACGCAAACTCCGCCAAAGGAAGATGTGTATCCCAACTCCCTTTAAAATCAATCGTACAAGCCCGCAACATATCCTCAAGTATCTGAATCGTTCTCTCGGACTGTCCGTCGGACTGAGGGTGAAAAGCTGTGCTAAAGTTCAACTTGGTCCCCATAGCTTCTTGCAAAGCCTGCCAAAACCTCGATGTAAACCTCGGATCCCGGTCCGAAACAATACTAACTGGAACCCCGTGCAATCTAACAATCTCCTGCACATACAATGCCGCTAAGCTGACTCAATGAATAAGTCATAGCAATCGGAATAAAATGAGCCGACTTCGTGAGCCGATCAACAACAACCCAAACGGCATCAAAACCTCTACGAGTACGTGGAAATCCCGAAACAAAGTCCATCGTAACATGTTCCCATTTCCACTCCGGAATATCCAACGGCTGTAACAACCCTGCAGGCCTTTGGTGTTCCGCCTTTACCTGCTGACAAGTGAGACACCTCGACACATAATCTGCTATCTGTCGCTTCATGCCACTCCACCAAAATTGCTTCTTCAAATCTCTATACATTTTCGTACTCCCCGGATGGATAGTATACTTTGCCTTGTGAGCCTCATCCAATACAAGCCGCTTCACATCTTCAACTGAAGGAACACAAACTCTACCCTTAAATGTCAAAATCCCATCCTGGTTCATCGCAAACTCATTCTCCTTATTCTCTTTCAAACCATCAATAATTTTCACCAACTCGGATCTTTCTTACGAGTCTCCTTAATTCTTTCCAATAAAATTTGGAATAGCCCGCACACTAGCAAATAATACTCCATGATTAACCTCGCTAGGATTCCAATCACGAACATCTTCCAACATTTTCCATTCCCGCATCATCAAACATGACAAGTGTACTTTTCTACTCAAAGCATCTGCAACAACGTTCGCTTTCCCCGGATGATACAATATAGTGCAATCGTGATCCTTCAATTTCTCCATCCATCTCCGCTGTCTCATGTTCAACTCTTTCTGAGAGAAGAGATATTTCAAACTCTTATGATCCGTGAAAATCTCAAACTTCGAACCATACAAATAATGCTTCCACTTGTGCAAACAAATATAATCGCCGAGCTCAAGATCATGCGTAGGATAATTCATCTCATACGGAGACAACTTCCTTGAAGCATAAGCAATCACTTTCCCATTTTGCATAAGCACACATCCCAATCCTTCTTTCGAAGCATCACTATAAACAACAAAATTATCACCTCCGCTAGGCAATGCTAACACTGGAGCCGTAGTCAACCTTTTCTTCAATTCTTGGAAGCTTTCTTCACACTTATCGCTCCACACAAATGCGGTCTTCTTTTGAGTCAAATTTGTCATGGGCGTAGCAATCTTCGAAAATCCCTCAATGAATCTCCGATAATAACCGGCTAGCCCCAAGAAACTCCGTACCTCAGTAACTGTGGTCGGCCTCCTCCAATTCATTACTGCCTCAACTTTGGAAGGATCCACCGCTATCCCGGCACTAGAAACAACGTGCCCCAAAAATGAAACCTCCTCTAGCCAAAAAGCACACTTGCTAAACTTGGCGTAGAGTTGCCTCTCCCGAAGAATAGACAAAACCATCCGCAAATGTTGTGCATGCTCATCCCGAGACTTAGAATACACAAGGATGTCGTCTATGAAAACCACCACGAAGCAATCAAGAAAATTGTGGAATACCCGGTTCATCAAATCCATGAACACCGCCGGCGCATTAGTCAACCCGAATGGCATCACCATAAATTCATAATGCCCGTACCTCGTGCGAAAAGCCGTTTTCGGAACATCTTCGGCTCTAACCTTCAACTGATGGTACCCAAATCTCAAGTCAAGTTTGGAATAGACCACCGATCCTTGCAATTGATCAAACAAGTCATCTATATGTGGCAATGGATACTTGTTCTTGATCGTTGCCTTGTTCAACTCTCGATAATCGATGCACAATCTCAGGCTCCCATCTTTCTTCCTCACAAATAACACCGGTGCACCCCAAGGCGATACGCTTGGCTTAATGAAGCCAATGTCAAGGAGCTCTTGTAACTGAATCTTCAACTCCTTTAACTCCATAGGTGCCATTCTATACGGCGCCTTCGAAATTGGTGTAGTCCCCGGCAACAACTCAATACAAAATTCAATCTCTCTATCTGGAGGCATCCCAAAATCTTTAGAGAAAACATCTGGGAACTCACACACAACTGGCACATCTTCAAGATTAGAAGAAGAAACCCGCTTGTCCACTACGCAAGCAAGATAACCCGTGCACCCACGCGACAACAGTTTCCTAGCCTTAAGCGCAGAAATGACGCGTAACCCACTAGGTGCATTATCTCCCAAAAACACAAAGTTAGGAACGCCAGGCAAAGCAAAAGTGACTCTTTTACTAAGGCAATCCACCAATGCATGATATGTGCTCAACCAATCCATACCAAGGATAACATCGAAATCACGAAGTGGTAACACCACCAAATCCGCATGCAACACATGTTTATCCACAAGTACATCGCATGCTCTATAAATATCTGAAGCCAACAAACATTCCCCAAGAGGGGTAGATACTTCAAGCACATATGGTAAAGACTGAGGCATAACACATAGCTTATCAACGAAATGCGATGCAACATATGAATGCGATGATCCTGGGTCTATAAGTACACGAGCCTCATTACCGAAAATAGAAACGGTACCTCCAATCACTGCTGTAGACTCAGGTACACCTCTCTGATCTAGAGCAAATACACGACCCTGCACTTTAGCTTTCCCATCGCTATCTCTCTTTGTTCCAGCTGTAGTCTGACTAGAACCTCCTGTCTGATTATTCTTCAACTTAGGACAATCCTTCTTCATATGCCCGGAAACTCCACAGTAGTAACACTCCATTGGTGCTCCATTCTTACTCCAGCACCTATCTTCTGTATGCCCAATCTTGGAACAATAAGAGCAAACCAATGCCACACTACGATCCCTCTGAGTAGATGTAGTACTAGCTCCCTTGCCACTTGACTGACTCTTCGCATGTCCTTCATAATGAGATTTTCCACTTCCTTTCTTGCGATCATTGCCTCCACTAAAATTCCCACGGTTACCTGCTCCATGACTCCGCCCGAAGGCGCTTGAGGCTGCGAGAAGAACCCGAAATAGGCATAATACGGTGCTCATCAATGTCTCTCTCAATAATGTAGGCTCTATCAACGGCTTTCTGTACTCTCTGAACCGATGAGAAAGAAGGCATTTCTGTACTCCGTCCTCGGACCCTTAACAAATTTACGTGTTCTCCTAGCCTCATCGGAATCAAATGTGTGCGATAACGAGCCAACTCGGTGAATGGGTGAATCTTGTGAAGCTGTCATACTCCCCGCACCAAATCCGAGAAATTCTTTCTCTCTTTTCTCTCGAACCACTTCGGTACATAGGAAGCTCGAACTCTCGAGCGAAATTAGGCCATATCGTGGGACTCTATGCGGTTCCCAACTCTCCTCGCACGCCACCAATGCTCTAAGGCGGCACCCTCAAGCTTGAACACCGCTAATACAACTTTCTGTTCATCATCGCAACCCAATGGTGCAAATATTTTCTCCAAGTGTTCGATCCAAAGCTCGGCTTTTGCAGCGTCCGGCTCTCCATTAAATTGCCTCGGCTTTAACTTCACAAATCTTTCAAGCATAGAATTATCATTATGCCTAGCCTCTTGCCTCGGCCTCTCTACCTGTGGCTCAGGCTGTGGTTCTGGCCGTGGTCCCCCTTGTTGCTCCACTCTACCAAAACCTCTTTGATTCATCTCGTTCATCAAATCAAGCATGCCACGATACATATTTGCCATCGCCTCATCGCTCTTACGGTGTTCGCAGTGGAGGAATATTACATTGACGGTTATCGTTAGCATTTCGCCACCGCCAATACCTCTACCGGCAAAGACCTCTACCGGTGCCACCTCCAGGAACTAGCTCTGCTCTAGTATCCACCATTAAACCTACAATAACACTCGGCGTTAATAAAATAAATCTATCACACAAACCAACCCCCAAAGCCAAGGAACCTATCCATTTGAAAGCTAAATTTATAATCATAGCTCGATACCAAGCGTGACGACCCGACCGGATCCCAAGACGAAATCCCAAGGTCGTGCCGCCAGGGAAACAAATAACAACACACAAGTAGCAAATAATGGGTAGGGCCATAACGGCGATACACCGACAACTTAAAACACATGCGGAAGCAAATGAAATAAAACAGTGGCGCCCGAGCTAACAAGCTCAAACTAAAACAACCAAAGAGATGATTAATCTCTCGGTCCAAAAATTCGACTCGCGTGCCGCAACATTGGGCACGTAGAACAAACTCCCTGTTATGCAATTCAAATATATAGCATAAAATAAAAACCAAGTCATCGGCGAAACTACTAGGAACCCAACATTAAACTAAGTCTAAGACTCTAGTCTAACAACTCGACGGCTAAACACATGCCGGAGAACAAACATATTAATAACTAGCAATATAGCATGCTAAACATTTTTCACCAATAAATCAAGCGCGACTAAAACCAGTCGGCTACCAACAAAATAAGTACTAACAGTTATATGTACTAACAACGAGAAAATATATGAAAGTTTAACTACTAACATATAACAAGCACAACCACCACCGGTTGGCTACCAAAAGAATAGGCTAACCACATAATTACAACATTACAAATACATAAAGGTTTGCTACCCCAAACATGAAGTTTATGTAACTTCATCTTCCCACCGACCTCACCAAAACAAAACCAACAACTAAGTAGCAACCTTTCCAAAAGAATTCCTTGCCAACGTAACCTTCTGGATTTACTTGGATCCGCTAGCTCGGCTCGGATCTAGGGAAAAAACAACCAACAAACAAAAGTAAGTCACAATGACTTAGTAAGTTACTAACCATAACTTCCTATCATGGCATAATGCTCAATCATAAAATATGTCATGCTATCGTCATGAAATAACCTTATATTAAATCATGTATGGCATCCATGCTCAACATTAAATAATTATGTTATCACTAAAGTATAACATCTCATCATAAAACCATGTCAAGGCATTTTAGTCCTAAACAACAATAATTATACCTTTGGCATAAAACAACATTCCCATAATATTCATGTGGTAGCATATATGCTTAACAACTTAAATCAATATGTTATCTATTAAGTATAACATGTAAGAAACCAACACAAACATCATATCATATCCAAATTCACCAAGCACGTTATTTACTTAAGCACTTGTGAAACAATTCATATATATATAAGGGATATGATACCATTACCGAAATTCCTCGCGTGTCGCCTCGCAAAAACACGTGCAAAACCCTTATGTGCCCTCGATATCCCTCTCGTAGATATCGACGTCCCCGAGACGCCTCCGCCGAGTTCCATAGTTATCAAAGTCATGTGTATTACTACAACTAAGATAAACTACTTCCCCACCGTGGCCATCGATGGAGGGTGTGTGCAAACCCGACACGGCGATACATCGCGATCACGAATCCCATAATTCGTGAAGACGATGTATCGCCCCACCAAAGACTCAATGCATCGACGCCCGGACTAAAACCCAAGCACAAGTAATATATACTCATATGCTCAAAACAAGTAGGTAAACACTCTACTATCGAACTAGTCATGCAATTCATCCACAACTAGCATAAACATCACAACCGAGAATCATATAAGCTCTCATAATCAAGTGTGCTACACACACTTCAAAACTTCTTGGAGGCTCGACCTCCATGAATTCTACCCAAAATTCCGTAGGACTTAAAATTATAGTTCCTAGGATTCATACTAACCCAAAGGTTAACTCCGTTGAGTTCAATCTAAGTTTTCCGAAAATTCAAGGAATAGAAGCTTAGGCTTCATCATCCCCCTATATTCATAACTATCGCCAAAACCACAATCCCAACGTTCAATAAACTCATATAAACCCCACAATTCATTTAACAAGGTAACTTAGAACAAATTAATCATCTTGTGCATAATTTCATCTAAGTCATCATACCAATCATAACCTTCAAAACATGATTAAAATTTACAACATGGTTTAATATACTCTATTGAGCATTTAGAACATTTTAAGCAAGCTCACATCAATAATTTGTAAGCTAACACAAAATTAGGGCAAGGCACCCTCCAAGAATCTCAACCAAACCAACATCAATCCACATGAAAAATCAACATAATCAAGTTCAATAGGCTAGTTAGAACATGAATTTCACATAGACATGGTCTCACATAGGCCAATCAAGTTCTATCATGAATTTGAAATCCTAGGGTTCATGCATCCTCTATAAACCCTAACAATGGCTTCCATTGACCCAAATAGCATAAATGGTTGTTTCCCTAGGGTCAATGGAGCCTAAAAAGAAGAAGAAGAAAGGTAGAAACTTACCAAAAAACTTAGCCCTAAAACCAGAATTTTTGTGCCCTAGAGATGATGTCTTCTCTTCATCTCCTTCTTCAAGTTTGTAGGTAGAATGGGGAAGAAGAAGACCTAGCTATGGCTTCCAAGCTCAAGCCCTTCAATCTCCCTAGAAATCACCTTCTCAAGCTCCCTCTTTGGTTGGGTTGAAGTGCTTGCAGAAGAACAAAAGGGGGGAAGTCGATCTGCCTTGGCCGAATAGAATGAATGAGCGGCAGATTCTCTCTTATATAAGGGGGATTAACTCACTAATTACCCCACTAATTAACCCCTAAATCTCCTAATAGATGTTAGTACTAGTTTAGGTTAAGTAATTGGGTCAAGGTGTGGCTTAAAAATGGGTTAATTGGTCAAACATTCGGACAGCACACAAACAGGAACAAAATCCCGACATTCTGCAAATTGGACCCTTGCGGTCGCTTAGGGTTTAAGTGATGCGACCGCATCAAGTGAATTTTCAGCATTCTAGGTTTTCTGCTTTCCTTGCTCGGTCCCGGACTCTCCCGCGTGCAATCTCGAGTCCTTCCAAACCAAAAATGGTCTATAAATCAACCTTAATAACCTCCAAACATTAACCAAAGGAATCAAGTCTCAAAACCCAACAAAACATGGCCAAGAACTCAGGCAGAACTCGCCCGAACGACGACCGAAAAAGTCAAACTGAAAAGGGTTTTCGCTAAAATCAAACTAGCAACCAAACCGACGATGCAACTAGCATCTAACCAACATCCAAGGTATGTTAATGATGTTTTAAATGCCCTCTAACAATTATCCATGAAGTTACAACATAAATCTTAAACCCGAGATTCAAAGCATCTCGCGAAAGAAAAGTGCATACATGCATCTCAAACGACGTCAACGATCATGCTATTGACTCTAAACATATACGGGAGCTAAATGAACATGTTTATGATGATTATCAATGTATGAATCCATGCATAACACAATCAAGCAACATTTTAGGGTTTTACACACTAAGCCTCCCATTTTCTGCCATCTCCCTCCAAAAACGTGGCTGAATACTCCTTGAAGGTTTGAGAGAGTTCTTGAGAGGTTCTTGAGTGTTCATCAATGGTGGCCAAAGCTAGAGAAGTCCATTTACAAATCCAAGCCATAGAAGTGAAGAGGAAGATGAGGAGAACCCATTCCACCCTTTGCATGTTCGATTTGTTTACTTGTAGTGGTGATTGTAGGTAAGCTACTATACTCTTCTTATATGGTTTTTGGTGCTCATTGACCCTAAGGAAAACAAGGGTGCCATTTGAGGTCAATGAGTACACATGCATGCTTTGTGCGATTTTATTTTGAAGTTAAGATTGAACTTGCTAAGAATCATGTGTAGGATGATTTCTATGATTTGTGAAGTATGTTAGGGAGGTTCATTGTGTAAGCTTGGACTTTGATATGATGAGTATATGATTATAAGTTGATGAAGTAAATGGCTTATTGATTATAAGTTGATGAAGTAAATGAGTTATTGATGAAGTACATGATTTTTGGAGTTTATTGGATGTTATGAATTGTTAGAATTATAAATAAATGGATATATGTTTGGGAGTTTGGAAGTATACTTGTTGAATCTCTATTTTTTTATTGTAAGCATGAAGAAGAATTTTTACAATGAATTACATGTTTGAATGTTTCGTTTGTTTTTTAAGAATAAGAGTCGACTATTATGCATATGAGAGTATGTTGCCATCTAATTGATGAATTTTTGATTATAAGCATGAATGAGAATTTTTACAATGAATTACATGTTTGAATGTTTCGTTTGACTTTTAAGAATAAGAGTTGACTATAATGCATATGAGAGTATGTTGCCATCTAATTGATGAATTTTTGATTATAAGCATGAAGAAGAATTTTTACAATGAATTACATGTTTGAATGTTTCGTTTGACTTTTAAGAATAAGAGTTGACTATTATGCATATGAGAGTATGTTGCCATCTAATTGATGAATTTTTGATTATAAGCATGAAGAAGAATTTTTACATTGAATTACATGTTTGAATGTTTCGTTTGACTTTTAAGAATAAGAGTTGACTATTATGCATATGAGAGTATGTTGCCATCTAATTGATGAACTTTTGATTGTAAGCATGAAGAAGAACTTTTACAATGAATTACATGTTTAAATGTTTCGTTTGACTTTTAAGAATAAGAGTTGACTATTATGCATATGCGAGTATGTTGTCATCCAATTGATGAATTTTTGATTGTAAGCATGAAGTAGAACTTTTACAATGAATTACATGTTTGAATGTTTCGTTTGACTTTTAAGAATAAGAGTTGACTATCATGCATATGAGAGTATGATGCTATCTAATTCATGAATTTTGGATTATGAACATGTATAATGAATTGTCATTATGGATTTCATGAATAAAATGTTATGTTTGACTTTATTGGGTTGAGTTGACTTTTATGCATATAAGAGCATGTTGGTCAACAATAATTCATGAATTGAAGGTTAGGAGCATGCTAGATGGATTTATATCTTGATTATGAGTATGCTAGATGAATTTACATCTTGTTTGAATAAATGGTTATTTTGAATGAAAGCATGCTTGATTAAATGTTAACATGAGATACATGCTTGAAATGTGATGGTTGACTTTAAATATTAAGTGTTGACTTATGAATGATGATTTGGGGATTGTTGTTGGGAAGGTATGAAATGTTGGGTTGCACAATGTTGCTAACCTTAAGAACTTAGCCACGAATAATAGCTAATGAATAATAGGAGGGCTATGATGCAAGTAGCTTCTATGCCTTCAAATTTGAAAATAGTAGAAATGACTCAATGAGTCGATTAGTGGACTAATATGATTATAGTGAATCACATATTGAGATCCTACGAATTTGGGGTAGTTTTGATGGAGGTTAAACCTCCGAGTTTACAAGTGTATGAAGAACACTTGGGTATTAGAGACTTGATATTAATGCTCTAATGTGTTTGTGTGATAGTTAGCATAGAAATGCATAACTATGTGATTTAAAAAGTAAATATCTACTTCATTGGATTAAGTGCGTTGTGTTGTACTTTTCCTTTGTTTGAGCATGTGAGTATATATTACATGTGCTTGAATTTGAGTCCAGCTGGCGGTTTGGTCGTAGTGTCGGCAATGGGACGATTCATAGCCTTTGGGAACATTCGCTATGAATCGTTGCATTGGTTCCCTTTCTCCTCACTATTTGGCCAATAGTGGGATGTGGTCTCGAGATAGAGCCATCTAGCCTAATTTCGAGCTCCCATTTCTCATCCGGGGATTGGATGAATGTAACGAGTACTCATTAAGGAAAGCTGGTGAGTTGTGATCATTTGAGGATGAAACCCAAGGTATGATGTAAGATCCCGATTCCCGGTTAGCTTGAATTGCGTGCAAAGCTCGCATTTCCCCTTTCGTTGATTGCTCGTTTGGTTTGTGAGAGAGTCTAAATGTGTATGAGAGATCACAATAAGACTAAAACACTCCTAAGAAATGTCATATAGTGGTTGACTTGTTAAAGTCAAAAGTCGTAACCCGACGGTAGTCGAAATGCGACGCGATTGAGAGTTTATTCGGGTTTTTGTGTTCTGGACCTCGATTTGGTCCCATATCTTTACATGATGATTAAATAACATGTTTAGATGTGTTAGACTTATAATTGGATGTATTCCATAAGTCTCGTGAAGTTTTGACGCCGAGAATAGCAATTCTCCTTATCGCAGTAGTTTGAGATTGAGCCGCTTAACGCCTCCTTTGAGCCTATTTCCCCTATCTCGTTGAGCATCATCTCGAGAGGCATTCAGGCCTATTTTGTAGCCCTAATAGGTGTTTACAATCATGGGTTATTACCCGTCGGTTTTGCGGTTTCGCTCGACGTTTAGATAGCAAGTTGTTACGCCTTGCGCTCGGTTTTGCCCCGGTTGTTTCGGTGTTGTTTATGGGAGTCTAGACCTACTTTAAAATTGGTTTGAGACTTGGATTGATTAGTTTAATGTTTGAGGACTTTAAGGATTCAATTGTAGGCCATTTTGGCTTGGAAGGACTCGAGAATGCATGCGGGAGGGTCCGGACCGAGCAAGGAATGAACGAAGGCTGAAATGGTGAAGGCAAATTGATGCGGTCGCATTACCCACACCCCAGCGACCGCATTGGTCCCTCGAACCCAGATTTCGATTTTGACCCTTTCTCGCACCGTCCGAAAATTAACCCCTTAAACCCAATCTAAACCTATCCTAAACCCATCTACTTAAGCTAATACTAATCCTAAACATCTAATAGGAGATTAGGGGTTAATTAGTGGCTTGATTAGAGGATTTAATCCTCATATTTAAACCAAACAGCGCTCTCTTTCTCTCATCTTTCGGCCAAGAATACGACTTCCCTTTTCCTCTCTCTGCGAACTCAACAAGAGAACTTGAGAGAGAGCTTGAGAGAGGTGATTCTAGGCTCTTGAAGGGTCCCTCCTTGGTGGCCATTGGTATAGGTCTTTCCCCCAAGCTACACCTTGATTTTGAAGAGTAGGTTGAAGGGAACAACACCCATCTCCAAGAATCCGAAATTTCGGCTTGTAAGAGCCGAGTTTGGTAAGTTTCTACCTTAATTCTCTTGCTTTTGGGCTCCATTTGTAAAACCCTAAAATGTTGCTTGATTGTTCTATGCATGAATTCATACATTGATAATCATCCTAAGCATGTTCATTTAGCTCCCGTATATGTTTAGAGTCAATAGCATGATCGTTGACGCCGCGTTTGAGATGCATGTATGCATTTTCTTTCAAGCGAGATGCTTTGAATCTCGGGTTTAAGACTTATGTTGTAACTTCATGGATTATTGTTAAAGAGCATTTAAAACATCATTAACATGCCTTGGATGTTTGTTAGATGCTAGTTGCATCGACGGTTTAGTTGCTAGTTGGATTCTAGCGAAAACCCTTTTCGCTTTCACTTTTCCTGGCCGTCGTTCGGCGAGTTCTCGCCTCGAGTTCTTGGCCCTGTTTTGATGAGTTTTGAGACTTGATTCCTTTGGTTATAGATTGGAGGACATTAAGGTTGAATTGTAGACCATTTTTGGTTTGGAAGGACTCGAGAACGCACGCGGGAGAGGCCGGGATCGAGCAAGGAAAGCAGAAAACCCTAAATGCTGAAAATGGCTTGGATGCGGTCGCATCCTCCTAACCCTAAGCGACCGCAAGGGGTCAATTTCCAGAATGTCGGATTTTGCCTATTTTTCGAATCTGTCCGAAAGTTTTACCTATTAAAACCATTTTAAACCTATTCTAACCCTACTTAATTACCCTAACACTAATCCTAAACACCTATTAGAGTATTAGGGACTAATTAGTGAGGTAATTAGAGGATTTAATCCCCATATAAAACCCCAATCTGCCGCATTCTTCATAGTTCGGCAAAAACGTAAACCGTGACTCCCTTCTTCTCTTCTTGACTGGGAGCTCTCAACAGGAAGCTTGAGAGAGGGCTTGAGGGTGTTGATTCAAGGGTTTCAAAGGGACCAAGCTTGGAAGCCATAGCTGGGTCTTCATCTTCCCCATTCTACCTACAAACTTGAAGAAGGAGATGAAGAGAAGACATCATCTCTAGGGCACGAATTTTCAGATTTGTTAGGGCTAAGTTGTGTAAGTTTCTACCTTTCTTCTTCTTCTTTTTAGGCTCCATTGACCCTAGGGAATCAACCATGTGTGCTATGTGGGTCAATGGAAGCCATTGTTAGGGTTTCTAGAAATGTATGAACCCTAGGATTTCAAGTTTATGTTAGAGCTTGATTGGCCTATGTGAGACCATGTCTATGTGAAATTCATGTTCTAAATTGCCTATTGAACTTGATTATGTTGATTTTTCATGAAGATTGATGTTAGTTTGGTTGAGATGCTTGGAGGGTGATTTGCCCTAATTTGGTTTTAGCTTGCAATCTAATGATGTTAGCTTGATTAATATGTTTTACAAGCTTAATAGAACATATTGAACCATGTTGTGAATTTTAATCATGAATTGAATGTTATGATTGGTATGATGACTTGGATGATATTATGCACAAGATGGACTAAATTATTCTAAGTTTCATTGTTAATTAGTTTGTTGGGTTTATATGAGTATATTGAACATTGGGATTGTGGTTTTGGGCGATAGTTATGAACATAGGGGGTTGATGAAGCCTAAGCTTCTAATCCTTGAATTTTCGGAAAACTTAGATTGAACTCAACGGAGTTAACCTTTGGGTTAGTATGAATCCTAGGAACTATAATTTTAAGTCCTACGAATTTTGGGTAGAATTCATGGAGGTCGAGCCTCCAAGAAGTTTTGAAGTGTGTGAAGCACACTTGACTATGAGCTTATATGATTCTCTGTTATGATGTTTATGCTAGTTGTGGATGAATTGCATGACTAGTTTGATAGTAGAGTGTTTACCTACTTGTTTTGAGCATATGAGTATATATTACTTGTGCTTGGGTTTTAAGTCCAGTGGCGTCTGTTGAGTCTTTGGTGGGACGATACATCGCCTTCACGAATTATGGGATTCGTGATCGCGATGTATCGCCGTCGGGTTTGCACACACCCCTCCATCGATGGCCACGGTGGGGAAGTAGTTTATCTTAGTTGTAGTAATACACATGACTTTGATAACTATGGAACTCGAGCGGAGATCGCTCGGGGACGCCGATATCTACGAGAGGGATATCGAGGGCACATAAGGGTTTTGCACGTGTTTTTGCAGAGCGACACGGAGGAATTTCGGTAATGGTATCATATCCCTTATATATATGAACTGTTTCACAAGTGCTTAAGTAAATAACGTGCTTGGTGAATTTGGATATGATATGATGCTTGTGTTGGTTTCTTACATGTTATACTTAATAGATAACATATTGATTTAAGTTGTTAAGCATATATGCTACCACATGAATATTATGGGAATGTTGTTTTATGCCAAAGGTATAATTATTGTTGTTTAGGACTAAAATGCCTTGACATGGTTTTATGATGAGATGTTATACTTTAACGATAACATATTTATTTAATGTCGAGCATGGATGCCATGACATGATTTTTTATACGGTTATTTCATGACGATAGCATGACATATTTTATGATTGAGCATTATGCCATGATAGGAAGTTATGGTTAGTAACTTACTAAGTCATTGTGACTTACTTTTGTTTGTTGGTTGTTTTTCCCTAGATCCGAGCCGAGCTAGCGGATCCAAGTAAATCCAGAAGGTTACGTTGGCAAGGAATTCTTTTGGAAAGGTTGCTACTTAGTTGTTGGTTTTGTTTTGGTGAGGTCGTGGGAAGATGAAGTTACATAAACTTCATGTTTGGGGTAGCAAACCTTTATGTATTTGTAATGTTGTAATTATGTGGTTAGCCTATTCTTTTGGTAGCCAACCGGTGGTGGTTGTGCTTGTTATATGTTAGTAGTTAAACTTTCATATATTTTCTGGTTGTTAGTACATATAACTGTTAGTACTTATTTTGTTGGCAGCCGACTGGTTTTAGTCGTGCGTGGTTAATTGGTGTAATGTTTAGCATGCTATATTGCTAGTTATTAATATGTTTGTTCTCCGGCATGTGTTTAGCCGTTGAGTTGTTAGACTAGAGTCTTAGACTTAGTTTAATGTTGGGTTCCGGCCGTAGTTTCGCCGATGACTTGATTTATTTTATGCTTATTATTGAATTGCATAACAGGGAGTTTGTTCTACGTGCCCAATGTTGCGGCACGCGAGTCGAATTTTTGGACCGAGAGATTAATCATCTCTTTGGTTGTTTTAGTTTGAGCTTGTTAGCTCTGCGCCACTGCTTTTATTTCATTTGCTTCCGCATGTGTTTTAAGTTGTCGGTGTATCGCCGTTATGGCCCTACCCATTATTTGCTACTTGTGTGTTATTATTTGCTTCCGCGGCACGCACCATGGGATTTCGCCTTGGGATCCGGCCTGGGTCGTCATAGTTGGTATCGAGCTATGATTATAAATTTAGCTTTCAAACGGATAGGTTCCTTGGCTTTGGGGTTGGTTGTGTGATAGATTTATTTTATTAACGCCGAGTGTTATTGTAGGTTTAATGGTGGATACTAGAGCAGAGCTAGTTCTGAGGTGGCACCGGTAGAGGTGCCGGTAGAGGTATTGGCGGTGGCGTAAATGCTAACGATAACCGCCAATGTAATATTCCTCCACCGCGAACACCGTAAGAGCAAAGATGAGGCGATGGCAAATATGTATCGTGGCATGCTTGATTTGATGAAAGAGATGAATCAAAGAGGTTTTGTAGAGTGGAGCAACAAGGGGGACCACGGCCGTAACCACGCCGAGCCACAGTAGAGAGGCCGAGGTGAGGCTAGGCATAATGATAATTCTATGCTTGAAAGATTTGTGAAGTTAAAGCCGAGGCAATTTAATGGAGAGCCGACGCAATGTAAAGCCGAGCTTGGATTGAACACTTGAGAAAATATTTGCACCATCAAGTTGCGATGATGAACGTAGTTGTATTAGCGGTGTTCAAGCTTGAGGGTGCCGCCGAGCATTGGTGGCAGTGCATCGAGGGAGAGTTGGGAACCGCATAGAGTCCCACGTATATGGCCTAATCTCGCTCGAGAGTTCGAGCTTCCTATGTACCTAAGTGGTTCGAGAGAAAAGAGAGAAAGAATTTCTCGATTTGGTGCAGGGAGTATGACAGCCACAAGATTCACCGTGATTCACCGAGTTGGCTCGTTATCGCACACATTTGATTCCGCATGAGGCTAGGAGAACACGTAAATTTGTTAAGGGTCCGAGGACGGAGTACAGAAACAGCCTTCTTTCTCATCGCTTGTAGATTACAGAAGGCCGTTGATGAGCCTACATTGAGAGAGACATTGATGAGCACCGCATTATGCCTATTTCGGGTTCTTTCGCCAGCCTCTAAGCAATATCCTGGGCGGAGTCATGGGGCAGTAACCGTGGAAATTTTAGTGGAGGCAAAGTGATCGCAAGAAAGGAAGTGGAAAATCTCATTATGAAGCGACATGCGAAGAGTCACCAAGTGGCAAGGGAGCTAGTACTACATCTACTCGTAGGGATCGTAGTGTGGCATTGGTTTGTTCTTATTGTTCCAAGATTGGGCATACCAAGATAGGTGCTGGAGTAAGAATGGAGCACCAATGGAGTGTTACTACTGTGGAGTTTCGGCATATGAAGAAGGATTGTCCTAAATTGAAGAATAATCGACAGAGGTTCTAGTCGACTACACTGAACAAAGAGAGATAGCGATGGGAAAGCTAAAGTGTGGTCGGTATTTGCTCTAGATCGAGAGGTGTACCTGAGTCTACGCCACAAAGAGTGATTGGAGGAGCTTTGCTTTTTCTGCGGAATGAGGCTCGTGGTACTTATAGACCCGTGATCATCGCATTCATATGTTGCATCGCATTTCGTTGATAAGCTATGTGTTATGCCTCGCCTTACCATATGTGCTTGAAGTATCTACCCTCTTTGGGGGAATGTTTGTTGGCTTCGTATATATAGAGCATGCGATGTACTTGTGGATAATCATGTGTTGCATGCGATTTGGTGGTGTTAATACTTTGATTTTGATGTTATTCTTGGTATGGATTGGTTGAGCAC
>JABEVN020000358.1:0-33497 GCA_013146195.2 Codonopsis lanceolata | reverse complement strand
GGTAGATATCAGAGAATTTGGATGGAGGCTATACGGGCTGAAATACGGCGTGCCTTTTTATTAATATTTTATTATTATTTTCATGTTCCACAATTGACCAGGATAAGCACACTTTTATTTTGGATCTCGGGACTTTTCTGGAGCGAGTGGATTCTTTCTCGAGTATAGGACCAACGTATTCCACGCTTCGACTTCCAGGGCTGGGCGGTCCTAGGCGAAGAACTTTATCTCCTTCCGGGATCCACCATCAAAATGGTCTAGGTCGAGTATCGAGAATTATAAGTCGGCCCATTTTATTATTTATTATTTTTTTTGTTTGCAATTATTATGCTTTTTTTTTGAACTTGCGCATTTTTTTTAACATATATATTTTTATTTTATTTTTTTTTTTCTGAGGCACCTGACTTCAGAAATGCAAAAACAGATCGATCGTAAGTGTCTGAAAAACTATATGCATTCGTTGGCTTATGCATGGGGTAGAGGCTGGCCATGGTGTAGGAGTAACAGTTCGAATATATTTACATGTGTGCACGTGTGTGCGGTATCTAGAAAACGATAAAATCTTTATTTATTTCGAGATATATGAGCACGTAAAATAAAAACAACATTTTGGCTTGTCTTGTCTTGTATATAAGTGGATTTTCTCGCTTTTATTGAAATAAAGTTGTGCCAAGCACTCTTTTTAAGAAATAGAAAGAAAAGCTGGGAAACTATCTATCCCTATTAATTACAAATTTTGGTCCTATGTCCCCAAAATAAAATGACATAATGAATGCGTGTATGCACAAATGTACGTAATAAGTGAAAAGAAATATGAACTCGAAAGAAATAATAAGAAAATAGAGTTTAAGTAAAACCCCACTCTTTTTGTCAGGTCGCCGGAAATTGTAATATATATAATAAATATTATATATATATTCTCTTTTTCTTAATTTTTTTTTTTGAATTTTCGAATTTTTTTTTTAATTTATATTTTTTTTGCTATTTCGATTTTTTTTTACTTCGAACATGCCTCGCAATGTATATCCGAACGAGATCGGCCGCTGATGGAGGATCATATCCACAAATATAGCCACTACCGTAATGTGAACACTTTATTGAAATGCGTAAATTAATATAACGAGCATATCCAGCCTTAAACAAAGAAAAGCCAAAAAAAAAAGGTTTATTTTATGAGTCTAGCCTCCATTTTATTTAAAATAAAACAACTCCCAATAGAGTCGCCAATCGCGAGGTTCCCGGATGCTTCATTGCCGCCTCGATGTGGGCGCGCTGCAGGCGGATGCGGGACACCACGCTTCCGCTCCACCCTCCCTCCTTAGTGGAAGACGAAATCCAAAAAGCGAGAGGAGCTGCTCTATGTTAGCACGTTGAATGTGCCTCTGCTGTTTCGAGTGGATTTTGTATCCAAATGGGAACTAAAGGTTTCCTCATGTCAGTTATCCCTTATTTCGGGATAACATGATATGGGAATGCATTACCTTTCCATTCTCATTCTCCCCTTTTATTTTTCAAAATAGAGAAGTGCAAGAAAAGATATTGCGGCGCCCCACTTATGGATTTATTAAAATAGCCTTATGGCCCAATCGGATCACTATGGGAGCTATGGGTTTCCGCATCAAGTTATCCCTTGTTTAGGGATACCAGATATGGGAATACATCACCCTCCATTCCCGTATTCCTTTTTTTAGGGGAGAACAGAGGAAAGTGCAAAGAGGGAATGTTTTATTCCACGAGGCCCCACCGATCCGAAAGTTTTAAAGTCGCCACCTTTATTTTAAGGCAAAATAAAGGAAAACCAGAAAAACCGGAGATTTTAGAAAGCGGGTTCGGGGGCTAAGTTACGAGTTGGGAAGGTGCTAGGCACCCCAACTCGCCCCTTTCGGTCTCAAAGCGTTTTTGGGTGAAGTATGCTCATTGTTATATTAATCTAGCAAATAAATAAGGTCTTATTTTGACAAGGGAAAATTAAACAGATACATTCGTGGCTACATTATT
Organism: Codonopsis lanceolata; assembly: GCA_013146195.2. Classification (NCBI taxonomy): domain Eukaryota; kingdom Viridiplantae; phylum Streptophyta; class Magnoliopsida; order Asterales; family Campanulaceae; genus Codonopsis; species Codonopsis lanceolata. The sequence continues at coordinate 31,499 of JABEVN020000358.1, read as the reverse complement.
TTTTACGGACTCTGGCACCCTCTCCTCCTTCCAATAATTACAAACACATTTAAGAATATTTGGCCATTATAACGGCTCTTTTACATAATATTTTCTAATCTAATCCGGCAAAGGCAGACAACGGCTTATATTGGCTACATTGTGCCGGATTTAAAATACAATTTTTGAAAAATAAGTAAAAGGAAAAATACAAATGAAATAAAAATACGCTCTTAAAGGTATTACCTTTTAGAAAGCGGTGGTGTTTCGCTCGTCCTCTTCTGGGAGAGGGAGTCTTTTTTTGTTTTGAATTGAACCGATGACCGCTTGATTTGATTGATGTTTTGAATTTTGGGCTTGTCAACTCGGGCGAGTGACAGCCTTTATTTGGGTAGTTTTGGCCTTTTCGCCATGAACCTAGACTTAAGTTTTGACTTTTAGCTCGTTACTCGCGCGTAGTAACGGCTTATTTTGGGATTTTTGACTGACCGGGATTTGAGGTGGACACCTAACAACTAGGCTAGGGATCACTTATAACCTATGGGTTTTTGATTTGGCGTAGTTTGGACTGGGTTTGAGATTTTAGGGGCTTCCACTCACCTATCTCGCACCTCTCGCATTCGCGATTATCGGCGCGAACGGCGGCTAGAGCTTCACTGCGATCAAAATCGCGATGAAAAATTGTGTCGAGAATGAGAGCCGCCTGGCCTCCTATTTATAGCAACGAGCTTGAGGACGCAGTGGGAATTCCTTGATTTCTTCCGCATCCGCTAAGCATTTACCTTGCGCTTGCGCCAAGACTTGTACCCATTTGATCGCAGAGAGCGCATGAAAGAAAGAATGGTGCGCCAAGCTATGCTTGGTGCGGCACCAAGCACTTCTCCGGGCGACACCCGCTTTCAGCTTTTTGAAGTTTCAAAATTTGACACTTTCCTCGCAGTTCACCTGCTTCACAAGCCAAGATCCCGCTTCCTTTCGCATTTTTTGACTTCGCAACTTGACATTTGTTAAGTTTTAACAGTTCTTGATATTTTATGCCACCACTACATACTGTGGGTACAAAATGGGGTGTCTACAAAAGGTAAAGTCAAGAGCTTAGTTTGTTTCGAGAGGGGTAAAATAAGTTACCTCGCCATACACATCCCGATTTCCCCGACCAGACCCGACTGCTTGCGAAGTCCTAAGTGCTTCTTCGCCTCCGATGCCGTATGCCTAAGTCTTTTTACCATACCCAACCCGATATACTAGCAAAGCGATGACCACCCTTTTTTGTTGGTGTTTATGTTTGCTAGATCGGGAATGCCAGCCCCAATTCAAAGAATAAGTTTGGTCGCTAGTCGCGATTTTCCCAAGATATCGAAGTTTTCTCTCGCGGATGGGAGCTTGAGAGCTAGAGGCTTCGCTTAGATCGCTTTGATCACTCCTCGATCGAGTCCTTCTTCGTGGGGGAAGGTGGAAGAGGCCTTTTTGTTGCCGCTGAGGTTGTTGCCTGCTGAGGTTGTTCCTGGCCGTGTGGTTGTTGTTGCTGCCGCTGCGTGGTTGTTGTTGTTGTGGTTGTTGTTGGTAGTACATGGGATTGGTTGACGGGCGTGTTGGTGTGTGAGAAGCACTGCCTGCTGGCTTGGCCGGTTAACCGGTTATTTCTCGCCGTGTTGGTGGCCGGGACCTGCTGGGAGTCGAGCTTTGTGGTTGTCCCAAACATTTGGGTATTCCTCGCGCTTACGCATCCTCTTCGCATGGCTTGTAAAAAAGCGGTTCGAATCCTCCATTTGCCTCTATATGTCTCGTGAAATAAAGTAACTCGCTATAAGATAAAGCAGGATCGAATGTAAAGACAAAGGAGAAAGTTAAGCAAACCGATAGGAGAAGGCGGGGTGCGCTTTTTAGAGTTGAAGGCATCTCTGACATTCACTTGAAAATTTCCACCGTGGACAGCTTTCCCCCAAAAGGATGGGGTACCTCGGGATCCGGGATGGTTTCAGGTTCGCAGCCTTGTAATCTCGGCAGCTCAAAATTGCGCCCTCGGCAAAAAGTGGGTAGGTCGGAGGTTAAGGTAGTCCAATCTAAGACCCAATCTTGTCCCTCAAGCTCCGCTCTTTTACCCCGAGGAGTTTTCAAAGCTCTAGCGAGCCGTGGTTCACCCCTGCTCGAAGGCTTGCTTATCATATTTGGCAATGGCTAGGTTGTTGAGGTAGGGAGCAAAAGGCCGCCCTCACGAGATTCTACTAGTGGGTTTTGAGTCCCAAGCATCCACCTTGTTTGGGTTTTCTGAAAGAAGTTTAAAGTAATTTGGGTTCGAGCGACCAGAGATGCGCCCGGTTTTCTTGTCAATGGAAAAAAGAAAGAATTTTCTGAAAAGTTCCATACTTGGCTCAAAACTGAGAAGTCTACAGGCTACGATATAAGAAATCAAAAACCTAACTGTGGTTAAGGTTAGGTCACTATGAGGAATTCAGCAAAGAAGGGATCTAAAGGTAAACGGAGACCGACCAAAAAGAAATCAAAATAGAAAACCATTCGGTCTCCTTGAAAGTTGTGACCGGTTTCATCTATGTCCAGGTCGAAGGCCCTAACTCGATAATTCTTTGGGTCCATACCTAAGGAATAAAACCAGGTTGATACCTCATCCTCGCTGTTTAAGTCGTCCCAAGAAATAAAAGGTGTGCTGGTCGAGGCAACTTGTTTTCCTTGATCAGGGTTGGTTGGTCTGTCGGAATTTGGGGAATTTGTGGTAGCTTGCTCGGTATTATGAGGGAGTGTTCGGGAAGACCTTCGTCGAATGAGTGGGGCTACGTCCCGCTCAGTTGCCTCCGAGCTAGAAGAGGAGGCTGAAGCTTCTTCGTGTTCTTGAGGAGCTCCATGGTCGTATGCTCGACCTTCGATTTCGGAAGGTGTTCTACCGTCAGAAGACATCCTACAGTAATCGAGGAACACGGGTTAAACCCTGCTTGGGGGAAAAGGAAAATAATTGAAAACCCGTGGCAGGTTAGGGTTTATCCATAAACCAATGAACGGGGCACTGGTTAACGTTTTCCTCGATTTCTGATTAGAGGTAGTGTTGGTGATGGAAGATGTTTGGGGTGAAAGCATCAAGGGCATTGAAGATTTTGAATTCGACAGTTTAAGCAGATGCTCAGACACAGATGAAGATACTGATGAAAACAAAACAAACAACAAAAATGAAAGAGGAATACCTGTGTAAGAGTGTTCAAAGTTGTTGGAGCAGATGAAGATTTGATTTAAGCCCAAGAACCTGTCGTGATTGCAGAGGGGAAGCTAGATTTCTGTTTGTAAAGTTGTGAGAATTTGGGAGTGAGAAAGTTCGGAATGGAAGGGGTTTTCTTGCCTTTTAAAGGAAACCGCCGGTTAATAAATTTTTCATCATTAAGGTTCAGTAACCGAAGCTGAAGTGACGGCGTAACATTTAATGCGCTGTGGAAAAACGAGCCTGTCTTTTCGTAGGCAGACGGTTGGCGGCCCAATTTTCTTGGGCACAGATTCCTAATGAGTTTATGGGCAACCGTGCATTTAGATTTTGGTTCCAAAATTATTTGGAATGTAAGATTTAATGATCGAGAAAGTGTCTTTGAATTTCTTGAGTTCCTTCTCACGAGAGCATGAATACTGAAACAAGGAATAAGGGGTCATTGAAATAGCTCGGCCCAATAGGCCCAAGTTAAGGACCACGTGCAAGGCAAACCAATGACATCCGAGCATACGAGCAAGGAGTTGAGCTGTGTTAAGGTACTCGCGCCACGGTGGGGCTTAACCCCGAGCATAAGCGGAAAAGGTGCGAGCATGACTTATTGTGCTCGCAGGTGAGAAAGGCGACATTAGTCGAGGCGGTTATGTCCGAGCAAGAATTCTCATCAAGTTGAGGACGGTTGTGTCCGGGAAACTCACCAGGTGAAACGTTTTCATTAATGGGTCAGTTATCACGCCCGACATTGAAGGCCATGGTCATTTATGGGCAGTTAATAGCAATCATGGGTAGTTAATAGCAATCATGGGCAGTTATTAGCAGTTATTGACAGTTATGCCTTCCGGTAGATATAAAAACTGTGCAAGATGCGAAGAGAGGTATGCGCAATCTAATTCTCTGGCCGAAACTCTGTCAAGTTGTTTACTTTCTTGTACTAATACACACGCCGGAGGGCCTTTGCAGGGAGTGCCCCTGCCCAGTTTATGTTTGTTCATTCACTTTGCTGAGTTGGGCTTTGAGGATTCAAGAACACGTTGAAAGCCAGGTGTTCGGATTGGGCTTGTCTAGTGCATCCAGATTTCTTGGACGCATCAAACATATAGATTTATTAAATATTTATAATTTGTGGTTGGTATCTACTACTATGATTTAATCGTATATATTCACTATGATTTACCAATAAGTTATAATTAATTGTGGTTATTTGCAAAAATAAATTTTGTTTTGATATTATTATAACTTCAGATACGATGAAAGTGACACAAAAGTTTCAAATACAAACAAGTGATATATGAAGATTTCCATAGTAGACTTTTTTATAATTAATTGTGGTTATATTTTATTTTGTAATCACGTGTATTCAATAAACATGTTTTTTATAGAACGGTTGTTCTTATTCCAAGGTTATTTGCTCATTTTGATTAATCAGTAAATTAAGTATGCACAAAAAAATATTTGTATTTTCAGATTTTCAATTGGTGGCTACTTCTATTAAATATTACTACATAGAAATTCAGTATTTTCTACCACAAGTGCATATTTGCACATTTTCAATTAATCTTGAGAGTTGTGTAATCAATTAATCATATTTGTATTCTCGATGCATGCTAGCTACTCTATAATAATCCTCAAAGATGATTTTCTTTTTGTAGCAAGTGCATTTTGACGGGATTTTACCTTTTTTGACAGAATTTTACCTTTTTTGCAGATAAAGTATTTGTTCTTCATTGAATATCATATTTATTTGTTATTTTGATAAATATTGGATTTGTTTAATTCTTATGAACCTAATAATCAATTCACACACACACACACACACATGTGTGTGTGTGTGTGAATTGATTATTCGGTTCATAAGAATTAAAAAATATATGATATTTATCAAAATAACAAATAAATATGATATTCAATGAAGAACAAATACTTTATCTGCTAAAAAATGATACTTTTATATCTTAATTTTTGAAAGTAAACTCTTTAAATAAAACATTCTAAAATAAAATAATGAACTTTTTACATAGAACAAAGGGAGTATTTGACTTAAAACAATTTTCCATTATATCCTAATTACATAACACATACTTCCACCATGACGGCTATAGACGAACGAATAAGTCCTTACAGATAGATAGTTCGTTTTATGATTTGTCAAACGATAAGAAAAAAAAAAGGTTAATTTTGGGCCGGTCTACTTTTTAAAATTTTCAATCCTTCCAGTATCAAGTTTTTTTTTTCTATCGAAAAAATCACTTTTGGGATCGAAAAAACTGCTATACCCATAATAAGTCTGAGGTATGCTGCGGATCATGCTGCATCAATTTTTACACCACCATACATCGATTTAAATCCTCAATTTAATTTTTGTACCTCGATACAAAATCACAATGAATCAAATCATGCCCTCCTTTTTTTTTCAATCTCCTCATCGTTAGCTTTATTTTTCATCATCGAGAGGAGAGCCATCGGGAGGGAGGAAATTGATCTATCTGGGTTTCAGGGTCTACTGAAAGAAACATAGTGAATCGCCGGCAACAATGAACTCCAAAAGGTTCCTGAATTCAAAAGAGAGAGAGATTGCTAGAATAGTGGTGGGGCATTGCTGATGTCACCAATTAGATCATGGGTTCTTTTATAATATAGATTAGCCTGGTTCAACCAAACAATTGTGTTTGAATGCATGGCCATAATGTCACACTTTGAATCCTTTACATAATTACATAATTAGGAGTCGAGTTCATACTGGGCCATTAAAGAGTGTGAAGCCCAAAGTGGGCAAAAAGCGCAAAAACAGTACTCCGTAACATTTTTGTCAAAATATTTCCTCTACAAGGGTAAAAACGGAAAATAAACTAAAACCAAGGGTAAGGATGCAAATAAATCAAACTATAAATTAGAATCACTCCCAAGTTCTCCGACTCCATTTGCATTCAAGGGTTTGGGCTAGCAGAGCCGGAGAGCGTAGCAGAGCAGCGTCGCACTCCACATCACCGTTCATCATGGGTCGTATGCACAGTCGAGGGTCAGCTCCCTCTTTCTCTCTAAAATATCTATCAATAATTTATCATACTGTGGTGAATCATGCATAATACTGCATTCATTATATCTTATGAAATTGAAGGTGTGTTACCACTGTCATTTCTTCTTAATTGTCCCTGAATGTGGGATTTAGTTGCTCTGATTTCTAATTTTTTTCCCTCATGTTTTTGTTGGGACAATCTATGGACTTCTGCAGGCTTTAAAAATGCGATATTGCCATTATCTTGGTTTTCTGTAGACTATATTGAAGATATCAATCTCTTCCACGGCCAGAAATATCAATCTCCATCTTGAATCTTGGAGATTAAGTCTTGAATGATTGTTTAGTCGAAGGAGCAATTGCAAATATCAACAACTCATCTGCCGAAAAGAACAGAGATAGAGATAGAGATGGGAATAGGACATACCGATTCGCGGATCCATGAAAAGTCCTAACGAATTATCCGAATTGGTTACGAATCAACTCATCGTCATTCGCGCACTAAACTCACCGCCTCACTAATCTGTACAGTCGGGGAACTAAAATTTTACAATCTGCCTATGGCAATAGCTCCAGTCACCGGCGGTAGGCTTGAAATATTACGCTACTTCCTTCCTTATCTTCCTTACGCCGGCTTTCGGTTTTCTATCACCAAATTTGGTGGCCTATCTACTTTAATGGATGACAGCAACTCTAACCACATTCGTCAAAGCTATTCGTTCACTACTTCTGCTCACAAAAGGTACTCTTTTCTCGCTCGTGAGCTAAGTATGATTTTTCATGATGATATGCTGGGGAGTATACAGTCCATTCCTTGGATTTTCGAGATAAATTGACTTTGATTTTGAACTATATCGGCCCCAATCTGGATTTTACAATCAATCTCTTCCTTAGGGCTCTGTTTTTTATTTGTGAAATTGGCGAATAACAGCAATAGATAAAAGCGAGAGAATCATTCATCTTTGCTGTAGCCTCAGAAACAGTAATCTTAGAAAAAGGAGGGAGTATAAGGCACAGGAAACATATTCGAAATCCTATCCATGTACTGTGGTTAGTTCTACTGATATGACCGTTACAAAACCTTCCCATGGTGCTGATACATAGCCTGCTATAATATAATTAGACCCAGCAGAATATATCCTCCGTATTATTAAAGGTGGAGAGAAAGTTGGTGGGAAGCCTTTTCTTTTCTTTTTCCCTTGTGAAATCCATGAAACAAAAAAAAGTATATTTATGCCTTACTTGCTATTGTGTGGCAGTCGTGGAAAAGGATTGGAGTTGAAAGATGATTCTGGAAGGTCCAGAGGTCGTGTTGGTGGTTCCGGCAAAGACAAGATTGATGCTCTTGGAAGGCTTATGTATGTTCTTATCATATTGTGTTTCAGCTTGGGTCTTGATTATTGTTGGATGTGTGTGGCTTATCTTTTTTTGATGTAAAATTGAGTCATGTTTTCTTTGGTGTGTTGAACAAGGGCTGAACTTGGTTTAATTAAATATCTTTATGTTTCATTTATTTGGCTCATTTAGTTATACTTCTTAAAATTAAACTGTCATTTTGCTTGCATAAAGCAAATGTGAGAAGAAAAGTCTAATGAACACGAGGTTGATTCTGAGGATAAAATGAAAAGTTGAGCAAGTAAGATAATTTAGGAATCAACACAAAGATTGAAGTTTTGTAGGCATGAGATAATTGTACTAATTCCTCATTCCCCTTTTGCATTCGGAGAGCCGAGTCCCTATTTCAAAAGTAATAACTTTCATGATATTGTAACTTTAGACCTCGTATGTGTTGAATAAACTAATCAGTATGCTACTGCGGATGTTGCTATAGTTTTCTCTTAATCACTTGGGCAGTAATGTATACTACATCTCGGGCATTTTTAAGTAGGATGGACTACTACTTTTAGTTGTTAATATAATATTGCCATGACGAGTCATGCATCTTTTCCCCCCTTCAGGGTAATGCCTGTGGAACATAAACTTCTTTGGAAGAAGATTCGTCTTTCCTTGACATGCTTCACTTGGTTTCTGGATAATGGAAATATTTAGTACTTGTCCCAAGCGGGAAAAAAGTTGAAAACTGATATTCAGTGTGTGAATGGTTATTAGCTATGGTTGATTTGGGTTCTCTGGTAGCAGATCCTATGTTACTGAAAATTTGAGTTTCAAAACATGTATACATATCTCCTTGATATAAATCTTTTATTGTAATAATTTCAGGACCCGTATATTGCGGCATATGGCTTCTGAGTTGAACTTGAATATGAGAAGTGATGGATATGTTATGGTTGAGGATCTGTTAAAGCTCAACATGAAAACTTTTGCCAATATTCCACTAAGATCATACACATTTGACGATGTTAGGGAGGTTGGTCTTACCCAACAATCTTTGATGTATATGTTTCTTTCAAAGACTATGTTCTACTTTCAAAATAAGTTCACATATATATATATATATATATATATATATATATATATTGACTTAGGTAATGATGGCAATTTTCGGTAGAAGACTGTAATTGATGTTCAAAATAGTTCTCTTAGAATTTCTTCAATCTGTTCCAAGCTCTCTTTCCTAATTTTTATTCTATTTTTCTTTGTTTCTTTATATTTTCTGGTTCCTCCATGACAAACCTATATATTTGGGCTTTTGTTGCCTAAGATTAACATAAAGTTTTCTACTTGTCTTTTTCTTTTTGGATTTGGGCTTATGGCTTATGTTGGAATGGGTTATGCTGCAGCCTATTGTACTTGCCCAAATCCTCTTTTAATTGCGGAATACTAGGTTAAATTAATAGTTATATCATCTGGAAGGAGTTATTCAGTTTCTCAGTCAGATCAACTTTTTTTTTTGTTGGTGTGTGTGTGTGTGTTCTGCAAACATTAGAAAAGTAAACATATAAAATATTGTCCACTTTCGCTTAAACTTTGGCACTGCCCTGGTGCAGGCTTAGGCCAGTCAGTTATCAAAGCACCCCTCTTGTTTGTCATCAAATCAATCAAGATGCTTGCTCTGGTTTCACTACTTATAGTAGTTTACCTCTTTGAAGCACACAAAATATTTCGGTTATGAATATTCATGTTACCTTGGTTCAAAAAAGTTTTATGAGTTGCTGACTCGCACATTACTGTCCCGTGTTGATACTTGCCTTTGCTGTTAAATTTGGTTACATTATTTATATTTCTTAGGCTGTCAGAAAGGATAATAAGCAGAGATTCAGCTTGCTGGAAGAAAATGGGAGGCTTCTAATTCGTGCAAACCAAGGCCACTCAGTAACGGTAATGTATTCTCTGCAATAACCTTATCTACAATTCCTCTTGCTTTAGGGTTCAATATATGATGAAGTTGGACTAGCATGTAAAGTTCTTAATAAGTTAATATTATGCATCTATTATCCCAATTTGGCCTCTTCTGTCTTCCATAAAGACTACTCAAATACAAATGAATAGCATCAATGCGAAGTTCAACTTTAGAATCTCGAGCCAATGTACATTGTCATGGGAGCCTGTATGGTTGACATAAGCAGTCTTTATCTTATCTGACCAGTTGTCTCCATGCAATATACAATATTTTCAGAGAGTTATTTTCGTGAACTGGATGTTCATCAGTTGGAAATATTCGTAGGATTTCTCATGCAAGGAGAATAGAAAACAAAAAAAACATTGGCTTTGTTTTATCCAAGTATCACACAGAGCCTAGATTCCCCAAGCTTATTCATCTAGGATAAGCTCATTTAAAACTTTTTTTCCAGCAATTGTTAATGGTTGCAGTTTTTGAGTAATATATCATGGAAGGGGACATCTTAATATGGCGAGTATTACTAAGGGTTTGTATTTGGTATTTGGTATTTGGAAATCATTTTAGTCTTGGTTAGTCTCTTACTTCTTTGATGTATTGATCAGTATCTTATTTTCTTTTGGGTCTAAAATGACATATATCCCGCCACGAGATGAATTGGCCTTGAGCTATCATCCTTCTAAGTTTCCCAGTCCATGTATACGTTCTTCGGTAAACAAAAAAGTTTCTTATTGCTTGGTTTCCCCTACTCTTGTGTGAGGCTATATAGTCTATTTGATAATTTTTCTGTGAGTGGTATCTTAAATTTATTGGAAATTCGGAGATCTTTGCATGGGCCTGTTTGGCAAAGTGTAAATAGCTTGGTCTGCTTATTTGACATCTGTTTATAAATTAATGTTTCTGCTTGTTCATATGCCTAAACATGTCCACATTTATACCAGTTTGCTTATACTCGGTCGATTCTAGTTTGTTTTTTGATATTTGAAATTCATTTATTTATGTATTTATTTTTACTTCTGTTTGCTCTTTTCATGCATCAAGTAGTCGACCTCGGTCGCTGGGTATTGGAAGTGGACTTGCTGAATTGAGTTCAGTTGATATCTATGTTGCTGTCATAAAACTTGATTAGCAAATTGAATGCACTTGCTCTTTGATTTGATTGCTCCCTCACTTCCAGTCATAGTTTGGTCACTCCACCAAGTCCCCTTCTGCTGAAAATTAATATGAATATTTCTCCATGATTGACAGACAGTTGAGACTGAAAGTTTACTAAAACCGATTCTTTCAGCAGAAGAATTACACCAAACCTGGTAATGAATCTCTGCTCATATATATATATAATAAAATAAAAATCTCCGCTCCATGTGGCATGCATTTTTTTTTTTGGGAGGGGGGGGTCCTATTATGCACCCTGTTTCATTTTCATGTCTGTTCTCTTGTTGTTGATGTGCAGTTTGTGTACATGGGACCTACAAAAAGGTTTTAGATTCAATCTTGGAGAGTGGACTAAAACGCATGAAAAGATTGCATATTCACTTCGCTTGTGGGCTGCCAACTGACGGTGAAGTAATTAGTGGTAAGTTGGTTGAACTTTAATTTCTTAAGAAATCTACATGTTTGTCCTTGGCTGATGGCATCCTTATTAGTCATTTAAGGTTTGGTAGCCATGAAGAAAAAGAATACCTGGATTCTGGTGTTGTACCTTAATTTGTGGACGAGATAGATTGTTTAATATGATGTACAATGACCTAGAATTTACTACTTGTGGCGATGAAAATAACATTTCCTTTTTCCAGGTATGCGACGGGATATCAACGTATTGATCTTTCTTGATGTCAAAAAGCTTTGGAAGGTATGCAACAGAGTTTAGATACTTATAAGTTTCCAAAACTGAACCTATCGTTTATTTCCTTCTAGTGATAAGATCATGAGAGGAATTTTGGCGCCACTTACCTGAATGCTTGACTATGGTTATTATATTTATCCAGATGGCATGAAGCTTTACATATCAGACAACAAGGTCATCTTGACAGAAGGTTTTGATGGTGCTGTGCCAGCCAAGTACTTGGAGAAGATTGTCTCGTGGCCAAATAGGCAACCTATACCTCACTAGAATTGATTCAAAAACTATGGTTCCAAGGCCAACCATTACACTCCATATGTAAACACCCATTTACAAGAGATTGGGATTAAGGCGGAGTTATACATTCAAGATTTGTAAGTATATATTTATGCCATCTCTTGTGTACCATAAATGTTCGTGTCGCGACACTCTACAACATTGCCAAACCAGGTTTTGTTGACAAATCAAAACAAATCAAATCTACGCTAATTTATAATTTAATTATTAACAAGTTATCGAGTTTGGAACAAGTGAGATTATTTATCTTCTATCAATATTCAATTCATCGCCTTTCATGTTTGGATCAAAATAGATTTACTCTCCCACTAATTTTAAATAAAAAAAAGAATCCAAAAAAATTAAGCTTTTTTTTTAAAAAATAAATAAATTTCCCAAGATATTACTAATCTCATAGGCGGAGGACTAGCACTGAAAAACTCTCTCAAATTCAAATATAAATTTGATATTTTTATTATTAAATCCAACTTATTAGAAATTAATTGTTTAGTATTTTTCTGAAAGTAGGTTGAGAGAAATATAGTACTCCTAAATCATTATTGCTAAGAGTAAAATTTAAGGAAAAATTCCAAAAGTCATTAAAAATTTCATATCCGAAAGTCCCAAGAATAATTATTCTATCCAAAAATTTCAAAATTAGAATTTTAATCTAAAAAGTCTAAAATTAACGTGTCTACAAACATTATTATGTTAAAAGCTTTCATTTGAATGAAAACTTATTATTCTTTTCATTTATGACAGAAGAATTGCATTGCTTTGAATATAATTATTATTTATTATTATTTATTATTATTATTATTATTCTTATGATTATTATTATTATAATTATTCTTATTATTTATTATTATTATTATTATTATTATGATTATTATAATTATAATTATTCTTATTATTTATTATTATTATTATTCTTATTATTATTTATTATTATTATTATCAGTATCATTATTATTCTTATTATTTATTATTATTCTAATTATTATTATTATTATTATTATTATTATTATTATTATTATTATTATTATTCTTATTCTTATTATTATGATTATGATTATTATGATTATTATTCTTATTCTTATTCTTATTTATTATTATTATTATTAATATTCATATTATTTATTATTATTATTATTTATTATTCTTCTTCTTATTATTCTTCTTATTATTATTATTATTATTATTCTTATTCTTATTCTTATTCTTATTATTATTGTTATAATAATAATTATTATTCTTTACTGTTTGCAACACAGAGCACGCCTTCAACTGATACCCTCCAATCGATCTGTCGATTCTTCGTCCCTTCAGAGTTTAGCAACGAGTTTGAGCTTTAACAAGATTTAGTTTTGACTTCCCTTGAATGTTAGCTACTTAGCTTCTCTCTCTCTCTCTCTCTCTCTCTCTCTTTCTATTTGCTTGAGTTCTGCTTTTTTTTCCCCCTCGATTTTCATTACATAAAATTGTTGGAAAGGTCCTTTGATATCATTCTAGATCAATTCATTATCTGAGTACGTGCGCATTTGTGTATCAAATGTTCTTTCTAGTTGGATCATGAATTATGAATTATGAATTTCATTGAGTGTTCCGATGCTTCTAGAATTTCGTGTCTTGCCTTATCCTGTTACAACAATTTATTGTGCCAAAAAACATGGCTATAATGAAATCCATGAAGTAAACCATAGTATATTTGGGTTGCTATTATAATCTGTCAATCTTGTGAGATAGAAGCGCATTGATGATTCTTCTTAAAATTGTAGTCCACCAACTGTGCTATGATCATCTAATGCTTGATGTAACTGGCAAGGGTTTTTCTCTCTGCATATCGACTATTTTGAATTGTATTCTGGATTAGAATTGGCTAAGTTGGGAACAGAATTAGGCATGTCATAAATCTCCAGTTAGTTGTCTATGAACGTGATGATATTGACCTATAATTGGTTCTAGCATTCTTCGGTGGTTCTATTACTCTAAAGAGCTTCCTCACAAGTGTTGTAGAGCTACTTTAGACCATTTTGCGACAAAAAATGTTTAGATTACACGAGTTGCAGTGCCATGCAACAGATGCTCATGGAATGTTGCTCTTTATGTCCAAAGGAAGCAATTTTATGATTGATTTTTGATTGTGTTTAGTTTTTGTCTCCGCCGTGGTTGTGCGTTGTAAAAAAAATTGGCCCTCAAAGCTCATGCTTTCTAGAGTGTTCATAATGCTGTTGTAAAAAAATTATGAATTCCAAAGATATTCATTTTTCAAATGGGAAATTACAAGATAATCACCATTTCTTCCATAAGACAATCTTTATCAAGAGAGCTGAAGCTTATAATGGAGTCTCCCTTCCATGCATGAAAGGTTACACTGATTTAAGAGAGTGGATTTCTATTTCTCATAGGCAAATTCACCATTAGATTCTTTTCGTTATCGTCCACGGCGAACACCCCATCAACCAAAATTAGCCTCCTGCTTCAAACCTCCCCTAAATCAATCTCAACCGACGAGTTCGTCGGAGGTCCATCAATCTGGGTTCAATCTCCTACCCCTTCTCTGTAAGTTCAACTCCCTGCTCAATCCCCTTTGAGGTCGCCACCTTCTGTTCAGGATCATATCAATCCCCTGAAGTCTGATGATAGCTACCACAAGCTCCTCAAGGTTCTCTCTTTCTCACGGCAGCGATTTGCCTTCTGATTGACCAAATCTGGATATGGACTTGCTTTTGATTGATCGACAGTGAGTCAGCAGCTTTGAATGAGGTTGGAGAAAAAGGTTTTTCTATTAAATCTAAACTAGTTATTTAACCCGTACTTCGCATGGGTACAATGTGAGATATATATATTTTTTGTAATAATAATATAACTTTTAGACATTATAATTAGATTGTTAATCTCTTCAATGGCTATAATTTTTTTTTATTGTTACTAATATTAAACGATTTTTTTCCCTAAATACTTTTAAAATTAATATAAGTTTTTAGCTAACGTGAGATACATATTTTGTGTTAAGAATAATAGTTTTTTTTTTCTAAACACTTTTAAAATTAACATTTAACTTGATGATGATATTAGAAGTCATTTTGTTAAAAACTTTTTAAATCATAATTCATTTTTAAACAATGTGATATACTTATTTTATATTTTTATTGGTAATGAGAGTTTAAGTCTTTTATCTAAAGACTTTAAAACCAACACCACATTCTAATCATGTGGTACACATATTTTCTATTAATAATAATAATAGTAGATGAAAGACTTTTTAACCAACATTCATTTCTAAACAATGTGGATACATATTTTTTATTGATAATAACAAAAGATGTCTTTATCTAATGACTTTTATAACAAATATTCATTTCTAAATAATGTGATATATATATTTTTATAACCAATGTGAGATACATCATCTAAAAACTTTTTAAGCCAATATCACTTTTATAACCAATGTGAAATACTTCTCTTCTATTGTTAATATTTGTAAACTTTTAAAATCAACATCACTCTCTAACCAATGTGAAATACATATCTTCATTTGGTAATAATAGTAGAAGTCTTTTATTTTAAAAAAATTATAACCAACATCTCTTCCTAAATAATGTGGGATACATCTCTTCTATTATATTGATGATAAAAGTAAAAGTCTTTTATCTAAAGACTTTTAAAGCCAACATCATTTTTTAACAAATGTAGGATATCTCTTCTATTAGTAATTGATGCGTCCAAAAGCATCATCACAGGGTAGAAAGTAGCGGTGGGCGTGGAATCGTCGGAGTTATTATATGCCGTTTGGCGGCCATCCATCTGTTGGTGGTGGATATAAAGCTATATATCGTAAAATAAACACCGTGAGTCGGCGGGGAGGGCCCCTTAAAAACCGGAAAACCTAGCGTGTTTATCGGTGCAATGGCGATTAAGATATCTCCTCGTGTATAAATAACCCCTCTAGCTCATAGAGAGGGGTCTCTCTCTCTCTCTTTCTCTCGATTTTCTCTCGATTGAAAATCACATACGCTTGGGGCTATCGCCTCTTTTTCATCACGTGTCTTGATAAACATCAGGAGGGTCTTCGCGGGGGCTCCCCGGACTTGCGGTGTTTATTTTCTGAATATATAGTCACATATCCACCACCCAGGATGGCGCCGGACAAAGAACTCCGACGACCCGTCCACGTACTTTCACCCGGTATGATGCTTTTTGGGCGCATCGGTTGGTTCCATTCAGGGAAAGACTTCATTGACTCAAGTAAGTTGGCGAGCTCCATTAAAAGGGTGAAATTCCATTGATAGACACAAGCATATACATGTTGTCCATGTGCACTAAGCAAAGAAAACGAGACCAAAAATTCGAAGTGAAACCACCATTGAATGTGCCCTGAGGAGACGAGGCCAACGGCGTAAAATTCTTCGCCATCAGACTCCCACATCGGCCACACGCACTCCCTAAAGCTATTGGAAGCGGTAGTAAGCAGGGAGGCGGTAGTAAGCAGTGACGCACCAGTAGAGTTCCGGCCAAAAGAACGCCTCCACAGACCTGACGCTGCATCTTGTCGAGGCGAGTCCACCGCCACAGAAATCGTGGCCATTGGAATTGTTATGCTATCCCAAACGCCACTAGAAGAAACCGACCTCGTTCGCGTTTTCCCACCGCACGTCGGTCAATTAATTCAGTTGTGCATGGAAATTAGATCGTGCTGCTGAATCACTTTAGATGACTTTTATGACTGATGTCGTCCGTGACATCATGACATCACTATCAGCAGGTGTTATCTTCTAATTCTGCCCTTTAAGTTTTTGTTGATTTACGTATTTTGAAATTGAAACCGCCCATGAAACCACAATCATTGGTAGTTACTTTGCATGATAATGCACTTCCATGTTAATTAGGTATTGGTAAAAGTAATGTGAGCAGTTTGAGGTGAATTAATAACCATTGCAAATTGTTATGCCACGTGATTTTTAGCATATTATATTAACACATCCAAATATGTGCTATCTCGGGTGCAATAATGAAAATTGCAAATATTTTGTGTATACAATACAAGTATTAATAATATCATATTGCTTCACACACAATTAGTGATTATATGATTGTGTTTGGTAAAAAACAATTAGATAAAGTAAGTTCGGGGACTATTTAGAAAATGTGTTAATACTAATTTGATACATGTAATTTTGTAGACGTAAGTTATATACATGCAATGACTCGCGGCACGGTAAAATATTATCATGAGTCAAAATTTTGTCTATGATATTATCTCGAGTCAAAAAAGTTTAATCACGTTAAAATATGTATTATGATGATATACAATTGATTATCATAATTATGGGGTGAGATATACATAATTGATTATTTAATTTTGGAATAATTGCTTTTGACATTTATTATTTAGCATAAAGAAAATTAAATGTGATTTAATAATCAATTATGACATGATATATGATATTATGAAAAACATTAATGCCATATAAAATTGCATTAAATGTTCAATATGCCTCAAGATATTTACTCAATTGACATTGGGTATAAGACAATATGATTTGTTTGTTTATAAATCAAAATAATGATATTAAGTCATTTTATGTCGTGTTGCGTAGACACCCCATTTTTATTTTAGAAGGAAATATGTTTGCTTGATTTGCAAATGATGCTCCTAAGGTTTCATGAGTAAAAGTTCATGTCAACAGAGCTTAGGCCTTCAATTCCCCAACATCTTCATTGTGCTCGAGCATACTACGAGCCTTCTCAAGCAGTAACTACTCAAAGATTTGAGCAACCAAAATAAGCATACCATATGTTGGCCTCTCCCGAGAGACAAACAAGCGGTATTGACCAGCCAATACTTCTCGACTTCAAGATGAACCTTTGCATTCGAGAAGTAGGGGCTACACCAAGGAAGGAAAATGAATGATATGCTTCTTCCCGAGAGCCACACTTTTCTCGATTTCAAGGCCATGCTCCCCGCTCGAATGCGCTCTCGCTTCACGACTCGGCCGATGATCGGCGCCTACTGCGCTCATGCTCCCTCCCGCCGAGTTTACTCGCGGTGAGCTTCATATTGTCCTCGAGTTTACTCGCGGTAGAGCTACTGGCGGCGCACACTTGTCCTCCCGCGGCGAGTTTACTCGCGGTTGAAGCGAAGTTTACTCGCATATGCCTCGCGAAGCGTTTACTGCTGTAGCTTAGTTTTCGCTCGAGTTGCGGTAGAGTTAATAGTTGTACAGCTCTTTTGCTTGCTGCCGCCAAGGCGCATGCTCCTCGAGTTTACTCGCGATCGAGCTTCATGTTATCCTCGGCTAGGTTTTTATGACTTGTGAAATAAATGTCCTTGTTCAATCTCCATTGATAGTTCATCTTGTAAAGTCATTTGTTATCTTGATTATTCTCTTTTCACGAGTAAGAGGTATCTACGCTCGTGAAAAAGGGTTGATGTTCGAGTATGTTATCTCGATTATTTCTTCTTTTTTTTTTTTTCACGAGTAAGAGGTATCTCTCGTCATGAAAAAGGGTTGGTGTTCGAGTATGTTATCTCGATTATTCTCTTTTTTCACGAGTAAGAGGTATCTCTGCTCGTGAAAAAGGGTTGGTGTTTGAGTATGTTATCTCGATTATTCTCTTTTTCACGAGTAAGAGGTATCTCTGCTCGTGAAAAAGGGTTGGTGTTCGAGTATGTTATCTCGATTATTCTCTTTTTCACGAGTAAGAGGTATCTCTGCTCGTGAAAAAGGGTTGGTGTTCAGTATGTTATCTCGATTATTCTCTTTTTTCACGAGTAAGAGGTATCTACGCTCGTGAAAAGGGGATGTTTGAGTATGTTATCTCGATTATTCTCTTTTCACGAGTAAGAGGTATCTTTGCTCGTGAAAAGGGTTGGTGTTCGAGTATGTTATCTCGATTATTCTCTTTTTCACGAGTAAGATGTATCTGCGCTCGTGAAAAAGGGTTGAGGGTTCGAGCTGTTATCTCGATTATTCTCTTTTTTCACGAGTAAGAGGTATCTCTGCTCGTGAAAAAGGGTTGGTGTTCGAGTGGTTCTTAGAATATACCTAAGACCAACTGTTCACCTTTCTTACGAGCATGATAAATCTCTGCTCGCCAAGAGGCTCCCGCTCGAGTTTACTCGTGGTCAAGTGACGTTCTGCTCTCTAGCTTTTCAAAGGTAGTCTTGCTCGCAAAGTCGAGTCTTTGGGACTCGACCTTGGCCCCAAATGGCGTTACGCTCCTAGCTTTTCAAAGGTAGTCTCCAAAGTCGAGTCTTGGGACTTGACCATGGCTGGCCCAAGTGGCATTTTGCACGCTATAAAGAGACTTATACAATCAAGTTATAAAGCGTCTTGGTTAATTAACATATACAATGGCGTAAACTTGACTAAATTTGCGGACTCATCCCAAAGACTTCTATTATCTCGTTTACCAAGATGAAAGTGATTAAGCCTCGGCCATCCCAAGAAATTAAAGAAGATTACGAGCGAATAGTACTCCTTACCCTCGAGATGAATCTCAAAGAATAATGAGTAGGGGGCTACTATTGTGCATATTTTGGATCCGCTACAAATGGCGTTTGGGCCTTGTTTAATGGCCCATTATATTTTACAAGATGTCCGAAAGATTGGGCCAGGCCTACAAGAACGGCTGAACCCATTCCTCGGTATAAATAACCCCTCTAGCTCATAGAGAGAGGTCTCTCTCTCTTCTCTCTCGATCTATCTCTTTTCGATTGAGAATCACACACACACACTTGGGGCTATGCACCTCTTTTCATCGTGTCTTGATAAACACGCCGAGGCCTCCTCACGCCCTCCCCACGGTGTTTTTTATGATATATAGATATCAAGCAATATCCACCTCACCGCCACGCCCACCGCAACTCCGACGACCATACTCCACCATCTAATAATAGTAAAAGTCTTTTATCTAAAATTAAAATCAACATCACTTTCTAACCAATGTGAGATATACATATTCTATTGATAATAATGGTAGAAGTCTTATATCTAAAGACTTTAAAAACAAACATTACCCTCTACCAAATGTATGATACATCTATTCTATTGGTAATAATAGTATTTTTAAAACCAACATTAATTTATAACCAAAGTGTGATACATCTTTTCTATTGATAATAATAGTAGAATACTTTGTAACCAATGTGAAATACATGCATCTATTCTATTTGTAACAAAAAGTCTTTAAGCTAAAGACTTTAATTTTTAAACCAATTAACATTTATTTTTAAACAATGTGAAATACATATATTTTATTGGTAATAAGAGTAAAAGTATTTACTATAAGACTTTGAAAACTAACATCTTTTTCTAAACAATGTAAGATACATCTTCTTCATATTCTAACAATGTGAGATACTTCTTTTGTATTTCTATTGGTAATAAAAGTTTAAAACTTTTATCTAAAGACTTTTAAAACAAACATCTCTTTCTAACCATGTGGTATACATATTTTATATTGGTAATAATACTATTTTTTAAACCAACATTAATTTCTAACAAATGTGAGATACATTCTTCTATAGTAATAATAATAGTCTTTTATATAAAAACTTTTGAAAACAACATCTCTTTCTAAACAATGTGGGATACATCTCTTCTATTGCTTATAACATAAAAATAATAATAGTAGTAGTATTTTATCTAAATAGTTTTGAAACCAACATCTCTTTGTAAACAATGTGTGATATATCTCTTGTATTGATAATAACATAAAAATTCGTTTATCTATGAATTTTATAACCAATATATGTTTCTAAATAATGTGGATCTCTTTGTAACCAATGTGATGTACATTATCTAAAAACATTTTAAACAAATATCACTTTCCTAACTAATGTGAAATACATATTTTTTCTATTGGTATTAAGTCTTTTATAGAAAGACTTTTAATACCTACATCACTCTCTAACCAATGTGTAAAATACATCTCATCATTTGGTAATAGTGGTAGACGTTTTTTATTTTTATCTAAAAAAATATCTAAAACCAACAATGGTCCAACATCTCTTTCTATATAATGAGATATATCTCTTCTATTCTCTTTTATTTATGATAAGAGTATAAGTCTTTTTATTTAAAGACTTTTAAAATCAACATCATTTTTTAACTAATGTAAGATTTATCTCTTTTATTGGTAATAATAGTAATTTAAAACCAACATCAATTTATAACAAATGTGTGATATATATCTTCTATTGCTAATAATAGTAAGTCTTTTATATAATCTAAAATAATTTAAAATCAACATCATTTTTTAACCAATGCGAGATATACATCTTCTATTGTTAATAATGGTAGAAGTATTTTATAAAAAAACTTTGAAAACAAACATCACTTTCTAACCAATGTATGATACATGTTTTCAATTAGTAATTAATAATAGTATTTTTAATACAAACATCAATTTCTAACCAATGTGTGACACATCTTTTCTATTGGTAATAATAGTAGAATATTTTGTAACCACGTGAGATGCATCTCTTGTAAAAGTGAAAGTCTTTAGTTTAAAGACTTTAAAATATAACATTTTTTTAAACAATGTGTTATACATCTCTTTTATTGGTAATAATATAAAATAATTTAAACTCAACATCATTTTCTAACCAATGTGAGATATACATCTTCTATTGGTAATAATTGTAAAAGTCTTTTATCAAATATGTATATATATTTAAAGTTGGTGAGGGGCACTATGGTTGTGTCACCTCACCATCTTTGGATAAATCTTCATTCTAAAATATTCATGTAAAAGCTTTAAAAACTTTTGGTTTTCTAGTGACTTTGAAATCAACATCACTTTCTTACCAACGTATGATGCATTTCTTCTATTGGTATATAATAATAGTATTTTTAAAACCAACATCAATTTCAAACCAATGTGGGATACATCTCTTCTATTGTTGAAAAATTAATGTTTTTAGTGAAAGAAATTGTGCAATTTGAGGCACAAATTTTTTCACGTGTCATTTGTTGGCAAAGGTAATTGCGCAAATGTGTTCTACTCGGTGAGAGTATCAAAATGATATATTTATTTGTCAAAATCGAGTTTTGGATAATAAGATATCAAGACTTAAAGTATAATACTTGTTAAAAAAATTAGTATTTTTAGTGAGAGAAATTGTGAAACTTGAGGCATGAATTTCTCTACGTGTCATTTGTTTGTTGGTGAAAGTAATTGCACAAATGTGTTCTATTCGGTGAAAACATCGAAATGATATATTTATTTGTCCAAATCGAGTTTTGGATGAATAAGATATCAAGACTTAAAGTATAATACTTATTAAAAAATTAGTGTTTTTAGTGAAAGAAATTATGCAACTTGAGGCACAAATCTCTTTACGTGTCATTTGTTTATTGACAAAAGTAATTCTGCAAATGTGTTCTACTCGGCAAGAATATTGAAATGATATATTTATTTGTCCAAATCAAGCTTTGGATGAATAAGATATCAAAGCTTAAAGTATGATGTTAAAAGTGGAGTCATTCTGTACCACTTGATTTATATTTTTTAATCTCAACCATTGGTTGAGATGCAATGATTGTAAATGCAATAGTGGAGATGAAAATACACCGATTGATACATGTAATAGGAGAGTGGGACTCGATAAAAAATGAGTCATTAAAGTAATACTAACTTTGAAGTTTTATCCCACATTGGTTAGACGTAATGTTAGTTGTAATTTTTTTTAAAATATAAGTCTTTTACTATTGACAGTAGAAGAAGTTATATATACTAATACTAATACTAATACCCCTTATCATATTGATTATTATTATGTATTATTAACTAATGACTAGAAAATCAAAAGTTTTTAAAGCTTTTACATGGATGTTTTAGAATGAAGATTTACCCATAGGTGGTAAAGTGACACAACCATAATGCTCCTCACTAGGGGTGACAAAAATTTATCCAACCCATTGGGTTATATCCATCCATTAAAAGATAAAAAGATTGGTTATTATCTATTAACACCCAATTATTAATGGGTGTTAATGGATAATATCCATTAACACCATTAACAAAATGGATAATTATGGATAATTGCAGGTTATCCATCGGATTTATCCACTCCACCATGTCACCACCGCCGCCAACCGCACTCCCACCGCACCTCCGACCCACCGCCTCCACCGCCACCAGCTCTTTACTTAAAAATTATAACAATTAAATACATAGCTTACCAAGATTCGAACCTGAACCAAATTGTCTTACAACAAAACTTGTTACCACTAGACTAAACCACTTTTTGATATATATTTGAAAGTTAATATAAATATGAACAAGTAATCATAAAAATTATTGATTATTATGAACGTATTTGTTATTTATTTTGGATTAAGAATATTTGTTTGTTATTTATAATTTATAATTATAATGAATATAAATTTTTAATTTTTTAATAAGGTATTTGACTTTTTTATTTTTTCTTACTTTTACATAATCATTTATTATTGTCAAATCAATAAACACGTATATTTTCTATCTCACAACTATGAAGACTATTATAAATTTTTGACAACTTTATATATATTAGGTGATAAAAATAGTGTCGCATTGCAAATATCACTTTTTATTTGAGGAAAGAAAAGATAAATATCAAAATTAAGAAAATATCTTGGTCATTTTTGAACGTGGGGCCCATTATTTTTTTATTAAATGTGAAAAGTTGGTGAAAATATTATGATTTATGAATATTAAGGTATTAACTTATCATTGTGTGTATGTGTATGCATGTGTGTGTTTTTGCCATGTGTGTGTGTTTTTTTGGCATGTGTGTGTGCTTGAGTGAGTTTGTGTGTGTATGTTATGCTTAGTGAATCATAATATAAGTAGGCAAGTAATACTCAAAATAATAAATGATATTCCTTATTGGATATTATCCGGATAATACACATTTATTAATGGATAATATTGGATATTATCCAATAACACCCATTAAGGTTAATGGGTGTTATTGGATATTATCCCATAACACCCATTAAGGTTAATGGGTGTTATTGGATAATATCCAAAACTACCCATTAACCTTAATGGGTGTTATTGGATAACTAGTTTTACACCCGTGCGTTAAACGCACGGTCATATAATTTTTTCAATTAATTTATACTCAAGCGAAACAAAGAAGAAGAGAAAAATTAAAAAAAAAATGTTGGAGGCAACTACTTTCGATATAAAAAAATTGTTTTGATTTAAAAATTAGAGACTTGTATATTTAAGATCTGAGAAAATAAAGTCAATTTTTTAGAAAATAAAGACAACATTGTCTTTCACTAAATCTTAATTGTATCAATAATTTTAGAAATAGTTATAAACCTAGCATTGTTATAAATTAAAATATGGTGAATATATGGTCATATAGTAATTGCATTATATGAAAAGTAATAAACAATTAAAAGAATATACTACAAAAGAAGAGAAACTAATTATAAAGAATTACATCGAAAAATAATAACATTATGAAAAAATCTAAACGTTATCGTGGTATTTCAATAATCATCCGTTTACTAAACAAATAGAGAGGAAGAAAGGAGAGGAAAATAGGAAGCCTCAACTGACAATCTCCCTTATTCTCTATCCCTCTCAGGATATATCCCTTATTCTCACTGGCGGTCTCTCTTATACTCACCATCCACACCACAGTACGCTTTCTTCCTTTCGTTCCATATCCCGCTCGATCCATCTCTCTTTCTTTAATATTCAACTTTATTCTGAGGGAAAAATATTGATTATATTTTTTCGGTGATTTTTCATTTGGATCTAATGAAATCATATAAAAATATTTTGTTTAGTTATTTCGTATAAAAAAATGTTTTTGACACGCAGATCTACTGTGAATTTGATAATATTTTTTATACATTAATTTTTGTTATTTACTTTTAGATAAATTTCCGAACTGGTTTAATCATTTAGTATTCTTGAAAGATGATTTTTGCTGGTGATTCATAATACTTCAAATTTGTCAATGATTTTTTTACATCTCAAATTTTGGGTATTTCTTGCTTTACTTGATTTTTTTAGTATAATATTTCAACATTTGATAGGTTCATCTTGTAAACTAATGCATTTTCATTAATCATCATTTACAATGTGTTGATTTCCTTCTGTTTGTTACAACCGAGAATTGAAAAACTGTGCAAATTTGGATAATTGATGGTGAAAGTTCCAAGGAGTTTTTGAATGAATTAATTAAATAATTCATTAATTGTTTCTTATTAATAGAAGTTTCTATTTTGGAAAACAAAGTTTTGGCGGGATTTTTCCCTATATAGACTACTCTGCTTTTATATATATATATAGATATCCAAATTAACCGGTAACACCCAATTGCCACCCCTACTCCTCACCAACTTTATATATATATATATATATATATATTTTTTTTTTTCCTGGCAATAGAATGTACAAAAAAATCTTTATAAATCTTAACTTCAAATATTTGGGCATATTTTCTGCAAATTGGGGGGGGGGGGAGGGATTAAGTTTTTTTTATTGTGGATATTGATTAATCATCACTTAGTTAGTCGACATTAACACATTTGTTACGAAATTGGATGAGATGTTAATGACATGGACTACGATTAGAGCCGTCAAAATGGGCCAAACCCGTTGGGTTGGTCCGCCCCGCCATATTAAAAAGGTGGGTTAGGTTTTAAAATATGACTCCCGCCAAGGCGGCTTTTGGAGTTAGACTTTGAAATGTCGAACTTCCATGATGTATCTTTTCAAATGGCGGGTTGGTCGCCTTCGCCCGCAACCAAGGTGGGTTGGGTTGGGTCATTGTTTTTTCAGTCCGCCAAATTTTCGGGTTGGTCCGCCCCGCCCCGCCAATTGGCGGGGTCCGCCATTTTGCGGGTTAGTCCGCCCCGCTGGTCCGTTTTGACGACTCTAACCACGATATACTAACTTATATAGTACATTGGTTAATTTGACTATTTGAGAGTTATGAAATGTGGTTGATCAAATCGGGTAACTGGCAATGGTCAAAAAGATAATTTTCCCTATATTTTATAATGTTTATTGAGCTTAACGTGTTTAACGGGCCTGATTAAATAAATTGTAATTTTTTTGTTTATCGTGTCTATCGTGTCGTGCCGTGGTTTTCGTGTTTTTATCGTGTCGTGTTCGGGTTTTAATATTAAGCACGATAAACTTATCGTGTTGAATTCGTGTTCGTGTTTATCGTATCGTACTGTTATCGTGCTGACCCGATAACAGTTCGGCACGACCAATTTGCCACCCCTAATCACTCTCCTCCGTGGCTGTGCAAATGGAGTTTCTTTTCTTTCAATTCGTGAAGTACGCCTTTGAAAAATGTGCTCAAACTTAACAGCTAAAAATGAATAAAATTTGACGGAGGAACCAATTCCTCAAATGTATCGGTACAGGGATCATTTAGGTCGACAAAGGACCAATCGCAAAAGGTGCAAAAAGTTTGGGGACCATTTGGGGAATTTTCCCTTACTTAATTATCAATTAACAATTGTCCATGGAGACTTGAGCCATTTCCTCTTCTGCAGAAGCATTTCACTAACCCACCTCTCTCTCTCTCTCTCTTCCTCAGCTTCTCCCCTCACTTCCATGGATTATGGCAATAAGTGGAGTGGAAAATTCTCTCTCCTCAATAGTCGCTTTCAATTTTTTTTTTCCAAATCCAACTCCATCTGATCAACTGTGAATCTAAGACTACGAAATCAATCGGGATTTGGGGATTCGTCTTCACAAGTGTGGTGGTCAAAAAGGTACAAAGCTCTATTTCTTAACATTTGTGACCCTAATCCAATTGTAACTGTAAGTCCACATTTTCTATTTTTAAACTGTACTCTTTCGAATTTTGCGCTTTTTTCTTTCTAATTTATGCCTTAGTTTTAATGTTTTTCAGTCTCATATTAAGTGTCTGTAAAGTTACCAACTCATTTAAAAATTAAACTTTTAGATAGCGGCTCAACAATATATATCAAGCTTAACACTCCCCTCGCGTGTGACCCGTCCACATGTGGAAAGATACACAAACATGCCTCACCAGGGGCATCACAAAGCATGCAAAGTGACAGCATGTACTCACAATATTCTGGGTAACAAATGCAAGCGGGATGACTTGAATTGGATATTGGAAAAGAAAAGTGTTTGTGTTTCTATTCCCAAATGTAAGAATGATTGATTGTCAATGGTGTTTTTCTGTAGATGGGTTTTAGTTCTTACAACAGCTCATGGATCAATGCGATTTGTTTTAGAATTATTAGGTTTCTATATTTACTCTCAGCATATTGATACTTTTCAAGTAAAAAATTGGATTGTAGTTTGGAGGTTAGTGATTTTGGTACTTCATTTATTTGAAAATAATTTTATTATTATAATATTATAATTTTATTATACTTATAAAAATATATATATTATAAAAGATGTAATTTATTTTTAGCTTTTTTTAATCAATTTTAGGGCCTAATTTTAAATTTAAGACAGGGCCCCTCAAAATGTGACCCCACTGCATCGCACCCCATTGCCGTTACTTGCTTCCTCCATAAACAATTAGATGCTGTCAAGCTGCCATAATACACCCTTGGCCCTTCACAGTTGGGTTAGATGAACTTCTTTGTTTCATTTTGTCATATTTTTTATTTCTTGAAATCCAAGACCTTCTGGATACCAATCTTTCTCTATTTATTAGTACTTTATTGAGGACTAGGAATTGGCAGTCAGTGTGTTTCTTTAATCCTTTCTTTCTTTCCTTTTATTTATTTAGAGGCAGAGTGATGGTTGTTAAGCGGAAAAAATCGAACTTACTAAATTGGTGCTTATGGTGGTGTCAGTGATGGGGGTATGATATCAGCGGCAGTACGACGTTGGCAGTGGTACAATGGCCTTGGCTGCAGTGATGGACTGTGTCTGTGATGGAGGATCGTCAATGGTGGTGGTGATGGAGAATTGGTAAAAGAGTAGTGGGGAACTGTGGGCAAATATGGGCAGCCCGTCAATGCCCTACTATGCCAAAATGGGGCATGCCCATTATAGGAGTAGCTACCACTCTTACGGCCTTGCCAATTTAATTGTGGGCAAGCAAGGTGGTCATATGGACATTGTCAGAAATTGCTAACCCATCTTTAGGGTATTTGTGCCAGTTTTTGCCCCATGGTTGCTGACTTTTCTCGGTTTTCGCTTAGCACTAGATTCATGAGTAGCCGTGTAGGATGGTCTCCTTTTTTCTAAATAAAAATCTGAGAGATGATAGATTCCCCAAGACAATTAGTGTTAATAGCCGGAATTATGACATCAAAATATTTTCTAGCAACTTCCTTAATACATGCCTAATAAACTTTCAAACTAAAAACTCCAGTACTCCACTAACTAACTTGATGACCTTGCCAGCTGGAAACTTCAGATCACCCAGCTCAATTTGACAATGTTTAACTAAACCCATACATTTTCATCAAAACAATATCATTGCACTAATTATTCAGTTGCCCCTCGATGTTCTAACGGTAACCTTTTCACTTACTGAAAAAGAATGGTCGCTTCAGTTGTCAACGATACGATTTGAAAATTGATATCCTTTAGTTTGCATCTAGAATCTTTAAGGTTTTACTTGACAAACTATACTTTTCATATGGTAGTGGATTTTGTGTATTGACTCCTTCCTCGTCATATGTGCAGACTAGTGAGGAAACGGGGATATACATTTACTTTCTGATTGTCAGTCTGCGTGGATAGTGTGGTTTGAGTAGCAAGCTCCTATAAGAATCATCCGGGAATGAGAGCGTGCACTGGATGGCGCCGGTTTCTTTTATTTGCGCCTCTTATTTTGTTTTATCCACATATACTCTCTGGTAGCCTTTTCTTTCATGTTTTGTCCTACTTCAATATTTCATCTTACTTCAATATTAAAGCCTTCTGATCTTTTGGTTATTGAGGAAAAGCCAATGATCTATTTTCTCAGTTTTAGAGTTGCACCAGAACTCAACTGTAAAGGATCTGCATCAAAATAAAAACAAGAAATTTGATCATCTGGTTCTTGGACCTGCTGCTGGTGAAGGTTTGCATGATCGTCTGCAATGCCAAGGTTTTCCATATCCTTTATAGATATAGAAATTTGTCCACTGCTTAATATATAGTTACACATATTAGTTACCATGGCACATACGACGCATGTGCAAAATTATTTATCCTTTTTACTTAATTACAATGATATAATTTATAATTTTCTTTATTTGTTTTAAATTAATGTGGTTTTGATTAGTTAGTTTTAGAAGAATGGAAGAAGTTGATGAGAATGGCTAGCTATTTTGTTGGTGGTAATTAGTAATTAAAGTTGGGGGTAATGTTTTTCATCCTAAAAAGCATGACAAGGCTTATCCACCACTCCCGCTGTATATATATATATATATAGCTGGTGCATTTAGATTTAACATTTGTATATGTTTGTATATGACTATACGAGTCTAAAAGATTCCTTGTATATGTCCATTTATTGCAGGCATCAAGGCTCTCAACAAAACGCATTCAGCATCCTCTGACAAATCTAATGTTGGAGGCAGTGTTGCCGTTGTGACTGTTTTTACTACTTACAACTCCAGTGTTGATAAGCAAGCCACTGATATGTCAAGGGTTACTGTTGGAAAAGTTTCATTCAACAAGGTGGAACGTTCCATGGCCATCTTAAACATCTTTATTAATTTTATTCAGGTACTTTTCAGTATGTTTCGGGACCTAAAGCTCGCTTTGTATCACGGAAAAATTAATTCGGAAAAAAATTTCTCACATTTTCCGGTGTTGGGTATTGTTAGGAAAACGAGTCAATGATATTCTACTTAGTCATCAGAAAATGACCCTATATTCGCAACCTCACTTCTACTTCGGCCAAACATTTCTTTGATGTTTTGTTTTTCTCTCATTTCCTTACTTTTCTCAAACCTGACCAAGCAGATTTTGAAGAAAATTTACGTATTTATTAATCAAGAAGTTATTCTTGATGCAAGTTATGAAGCAACTTTTCTTTATTCAACTTTAATGATTATTTGATAATTCTTCCCTCCGGTTGTGAGGTTCCCTCTTCTTCGCGTATTTGCCCTTACCCAAGTCGTTTCCTTCTCAGCTCCAAGGGGGGAAAGCGGGTGATTCGTGGCTCAGTATTCAATCCAATCTATTCTTTTTCAAAGCTTGAAACTCTTTCTCCTTTTTGCTTCGATCCTTAATTTAATTTTCAAAGTGCAGAGACCCATTCTAAGGAGTTTTTACTCTTAGTTCATTCGTTCTTCCATGCCTTTGCTATTCTTTACTGCTATTTAGCTCACTATTTTGGTCATCCATTAGATGAGTTGGGATCTCTTTATATGTAGCTCGTCTTTTGAGTTGCTCAAGGTTTCCCATTTTTATCAATTCTGTAAATTACTAAAATAGACTGAATCTTATCATAGAGGTACTTTGTTGTGTTATGCTGATATGGAAACCTTGGCAGGTGACAATGCCCCAAAGCAATGTAATCATTCTTACGGATCCAGTGTCCGAGCTTCCAGTTCACAGAAATAGGGTCACGGTGTATCCCATTCAAGGTGAATATTCACGCGACAAGTTGATGCTTCAAAGAATCAGATCTTACATTGTAAGAGCACACTACATTGATCAATAACTAATGTGTTAGTTGTAAATTAATGAGTTGAGTGGCAATGAATGCCAAGTACCACGCACCCCCTGCTCACCCAGAAAGTAGAAAAATCACCTAGTTCTGGATTTAAGGGGTTTATTTTATTGGCGGTTGCTTCCACTCTTCGAGAATGTATGAGCTGTTCAAATAGTGTTGTGGTCTGATCAGCAACTCAAGCAAAACATAACCTCATTCTACAGAATCAATGTTCGTTTTTCCTTTTATGTTAAATGATTTCTACCTGTGCAGGCATTTTTAGAAGCAAAGCTTGAGGAGCATTCTCGGAAGCTGGGGAAAATTACTCATTATATCTTTACAGACTCGGATGTAGCAGTAGTTGATGACCTGGGACAAATATTTAATGAATATGAAAATTTTCATCTGGCTCTTACCTTCCGGAACAACAAAGATCAACCTTTGAATTCAGGATTTATAGCTGTGAGGGGCACGCCTGATGGAATTCTAAGGTGTGTATACTGCATAAGTTGCCCCCTCCTTTCTCATGGTCTAATCAGCTGCAACTAAATGGTCAACAGAACGTATTGACCAAGGTTTTCCGTAGTTTGGTTGTTCATGTTACAAGTAATTTCCCAATGCCAAACTTAAGAATACACCTTGTATGCCTTCTTGCCTGCACGTGCTTGGCTCATTTAAAGCTTGACTGAGCTCGTCTCCTGTTGGGTTTGAGTCGAGCTTGAAAATGATTTTAGGCTTTCGGTATAAATAAGCCAGCTTGGCTCGGTTAGAATAAGCTTGGTAATCAGTTTATGAATATTTCTATATGATTTAGATACATAGTTGAGTTAGGCTGTGAGTACAACTCACTTTGTGAATTATTCAAGACGAGGTTAGACGTAGGTTCCTTGGCTCAAGTAGCTCGAGCTCAACTACAAATGCTTGAACATTCGGAGCTCAGCTCGAGCTTTTTTTGGGTTGGAAAGATAAAGTGGAATTACACATTAATTTAATGAGTATCTGGAAACCCTCATTGTGTAACGGGCAAAGATTTATGAACATTTTTGTTTAGAAACGTAGCTAATATTTATGAACATTATTTTGTGGCAGGGCAAAGATTTTCTTGCAGGAAGTACTGAAAGTTTACAGCTCAAAATTCATGAAAGCTTCACGGATGCTTGGAGATCAAATGGCTTTGGCGTGGGTTATAAAATCTAGTGTTTCCTTTGATTTGAAAAGATTCAGCAGAAGAGAAGCTTTTGTAGAGGAAATTGGTGGTACTTC
>JABEVN020000357.1:0-33507 GCA_013146195.2 Codonopsis lanceolata | reverse complement strand
ACAAATATATAAAAAGAAGTCAAACCAAGATCGGAGCTGTAAAGTGTAAACACTCGTCACACTCTAGAAGATGCACAGTATGCCAACCACCAGATGAAGAAAACTACATGAAACAAGAATGATTAGACTCCAATTAAGATGGAAGATTCAAAATAAAAATGCACTACAATTCTTGTCCAATTAGGATACTGCATAGCTGCACGTACCTTCTAGGTCCAGAAAACTTGTTAACAGCCTACTGTTAACCTAGATATAATGTTATTTCATGAATAAGACAATTCAAGCGACAACACAGATAAGAGAACTACCAACAACCATGACTTCCCCAATTAGATTAATGCGGAAGAAACATCTCTTTGCATCAACACCCATGTAACTTAAATGAGATGTTGTTAACGTATGATTGCAAACCAATGATGAGAAAGTAAAATGTAAATCAACAACTAATGCAAGGTAGAAGACTATGATACGATAAGATGGAAAACTTAATGAATCAGTCCAAAATCAGTTCCAAGTATCACTCCGGGAAAATATCAAAGCAAGAGATTTCATGCTCATCGTACTCCAGACCTTAGGCATTGGCCAGCTGTCAGCCCCCATGATCTTACAACTTTGCCGAGTCCACAGTTTTGATACAGGCTGGCAACAACACAACGACTCAGGAACTAGAATAGATTGAAGCTGAAAAGATTGAAAGGAGCATCATTAAAATGCTAAACCATCAACACAGCACCCGAATAAGATAATCCAAGACTTACGTGCATCCAGCTTAACTACAAAGTTCAAGCATTACGCAGGTTGACGAGGTAGGTGTGCATCTAAACCTCTTGGAACCCATTAAACAGGTGGAACACAAGAATCCTAAAAAATCTACAACCGTGCTACATCTGAAGTCAAAAGATTAGCAACTATGGGAGGGAAGAATAATACAAATACAATTTTGCAAATGAATTAATGAAACGTAAGTCGAAAGTTCGTACAAAAAAAATAGAGCAGCTCCTCATACTCAAGAAAAATCTTGCATACAGGCAAGAAGAACGCAGTGAATGAACGTACACGGAAGCTGAAAAGATTGAAAGAAATTACATGACAAACTATCAACGCCACCCACACACATGCAAAAGACATCTTAACTTCAAGCTTAATACAATATATCACGCTTAGCCCATGTAACGAGCTAGATGTGTACCAAAAAAGAGGTCCGAACATGGTCCACGAGTAAGATAGCTGGTGGAAGAAAAAAAAAGGAAACAACAACCCCAAACGAAAATAACAACGCTACAAAATTGACTACTAACCAAATCTGAACCAAAATAAAAATAGTAGCTATTGTAAAAAAAGAATGATATGAAGGGCACTAGTTTGTCAGAAGTATGATTAAAGTAGTTTGCTTGGAGTATTCTAGGCAGATTAAGGGCAGTTTATAGCTTGTGTATCCTATGAACAAGGCTAGGGATTTTTGAGTTAATTTGTAAGGAGACACTCTATTAAATTTTGGGTAGATTTTAGAGGTTTTAATTCATTGTTTGGGGCAGTTTGTAGGCTAGGTGAGGGGCTGGATTTTGTAAGTGTTACTTTCAGAATATGGGGCTGTTTGGAGGAGATTATTGGTGCGGCTTGGGCAGTCCAAAGGCTGGAATAAATTTGTTAGTTGGTAGGAATATTTGCAAGGGAAAATCCTCTTCAAAACAAACCGTTGTCGGCGAGATTAGAGACGAAGTTTTGGAACTCTTTTGGGAAGTAAAACTCCCGACTTGGAATCACTTCGCCGACAAAGCATGCTGTTTCCTCATCGACTAATGGGGATTGTTTTAAGCTAGTTTTGTCCATTTTTCTTATTATTCATCATCTTCTATTGCTTAGGTAAGCTCATCTTCTATCATTTTCTAATGTCTGTACTCAGATATACCATTGCAAGTGAACACTAGAATATAGTACCGATTATCAAAGTCATCTGTCCGGGCGACTTTAGTTTGGTTTTCCATTTTCATGATGAAGCATGAATCACCTCGAAACAAACAAAAAGGAAGTTTGTTTTCTCTGACACGACCAATCAAAAGAAATTCTCATAATCGTTTCTCCACCTCGACCCCTAACACAAGTTCTCGACAATGTCGATATTAGCCTCTGACTTGTGAAATATTTGGGTAGCCGCAACCGCTCTATACTTGACTATCCGAGTAGGTTTCCAAGGAGCAAACATGGGCAGAGAAAAGATCAAACTGAGGAAAACTCGAACCAACAATCTATAAAGTAGAAATCCAACTAACAAAAAAGATAAGACAATCAACCATCTCTATCAATTTCTAAAGCACATTGAAAGAAACAGATAAGCTTATGTTATGCAAGAAACAAGTCCACGGCTTGGCCTACGGCTTCCAAAATGTTTACCCCTGCTTCCAAAGTATTGAATGTATGACTTACTGGGTACCCTAATGCATCAATCAAACGTAACAAAACTACTCTTAAGATCAATGTAATCAAACAATTAGTGTGCAAAAAATAACGTATTTCCTTCTTTCACCCAAACCCAAAAATTAAATGAAATTAGATTGACTTTCATACTAGAATGAATTACGCCTTTACGCCATGGCGTATGTAATGGAGAAACATCTCGCAAAATACTACTTGTTCGGCCATCAAAATAACTAAGGCATATATGGTTTCACATATCTATCATTCACAATTGAGCAATTCTCTAACAAAAACCTAGGCGTATAATTGAGGATGAGAGAATTTTTAGGGGCATACCTTTCAACGAACCGGGCTGTGGAATTTCTCTCGTAATCTTCAATTCAAAATTTTGGGGACGAGAACTGATGGAGGCCGCGTGAGTGTGGGAGAGAGGCGAACCGAGCCGGCGCGCGGTAGGGAGAGCTTTAATAATAGCGCATTATTATTGGAAGTAGAAAACCGCTGGCTAATGAAAATTTTCTAGCTGAAGGCTAAAATGTGTAAAAATAAAACCCCTCTTAAAAATTAATTAACCTTCCAATTTTAGTCCTTTCCTTTTTTCTTTTTTTTTTTTTTGTACATTAGACAAAACTTAAATTAAGTAATTAACGTAGAACATGTGGCCGAGGCGTATTTGAGCGAGTCTTCGAAGTTCAAGGGATCCAATTGTAATTTCTGAAAGTTAGTTTAAGGTAGTTTTTACAGCTCGTTATGTATTAGTAGAAATTATTTAACAAGCCAGCGTAAATTTAACGAGTATAACTTTCGCTTGCCTCGATGAATTACTTGGCCCGCCGCATATCAAATCGAAGTTCTCAACGAGATCTACAAGACTCATATGGTTTACCCCGTGATAAGTTTGTTTTTAAGCCCAAAAACACTATTTAAGCATTGCTACGCCTGGAACTTTTCGAGTTTTTTCATCTATTTTTATTTATTTTTTCCTTTAAGGGTTTGGTTTGTTTAGACATATAAATACCCTCTTAAACGTTTATTTCATAATTTTTGATAATAAATCGAGTTTTCTTATTTTCTTTTGTGCTTTGAAACCATAAGTCGTCATAGGCTTGTTTGTTTGTGAATTTCCCGTTAAAAGAATTCATGTTGTTATTTCCTGCAAGGCCGTAAGACGCCATTTATGAATATTTTTGTAAGACGGATCCTTCTTAGCCGACCAATCCCACCGTGTGTTGGTAGGTTGAGTTGTGAAAGAGTGGGGTTCCTTCTTACGATTAAGATCCTCAAGACCGCCTTACAGAAACTTACTCTTTACATTAAGTATGAGTCAAAATAACACTTGGGTTTTTTTAAAAAATAGTCGATTAATATTTTAAATCTAAAACTACATCATGTTTATACACAAACGTAATAAATAAACCCTTAAACGACTCCTATTACAACACATTTTGACTAGGAGATGTCAATGTGGCCTATTTTTTGATTTGATGAGACGCTAATTAAGGAGGTGTCAAATTAAATAATTTATTGCATCACTGATTTATGTGTCTCATTATTTGTGTCTCATTATACTGGGCTCTTTTCCCATTTTTTATGAAATGGCTCCTATAAGATTATTTGATATTTCATAATATAACACAACAAATGCCTTAATATAACACAATAAATACCTTAATAGGCCACTTTACGAGGTCTTCGAAAAATCCCGAACATGGAGTCGCGATATCTCAATTTTCTTTGTAAATCATTAAACCGACCGATTTATAAAAAGAATATGTGATTATGATTGAAATGGTTACAATGAGTACTCAATTAAGAAGTTGGCTTAAGCAGTGATTAACTTGAGAGGACCCTTAATCTGAAATCTTTGTAGTTGTTTGAAGTAGGCCTAGCAATTATAACCCGGAATACATTAAATTTTACGACACTTCATTATGTGTTGGCATTTTTCTAACAAATTGTAAGAATTGTTGAATATTTCTCGACATATGCACGATGTGTCGAATAGTTACCGATTCTTGTGACAAAATGTCAAAAAATTCCCCAACACTTTAAATTGGTAAAGCATTGCAAAGTTCTGACATTAAAACAAAATGCCGTCAATTTTCTGATAAATATGTTAATTACCGTTTATTTTCGACAAATATATGGAAGTGTAGGGAATTGAATGCGGTTATTTCAAACGTCAAGAAAAAAAATGTCAGCAAAACTAAGTTTTCTTTTACTTAGTGCTTTTAGCCTTTTTATAGACGCTTAAAAGTGTCATATTATCCCAATGACTTAATGGGATGCTACTTAAAAAGGGTCCTATAATTATGATGATATGACCCAATAATTATGTGTCCTAGTAGGGATTATGATAATAAGACATTATAGAAAGACATCTTATTAGGTATACCCCTAATAGGTCCCAATGGCCTATTGAGATGCATACTTGAAAGGTGTCCTATTAGCCCTTGTGCTAATAGGGCCACTAGAGTCATGTGTCCTATTAAGCATCATGGTAATAGGACCCTACGGCTTAGGCGTCCTTTTAGGCCTTTTTTATGGGATGCCATTGGAAGGCGTACTATTAAGTCTTGTGATAATAGGACACAAAGAGTAAGGCGTCCTACTAAGCGGTACCATAATAGGACCCTAATAGTTAGACGCCCTATTACGACCTTTATAGGATGACTTTTTAGAAGCGTCCTATGTAGGCGTCCTATAATATCATTTTGTTGTAGTGCCTTGAGTACTTTTTATATTGAAACCGATTTCAATTCGGTTGCAAATACAAGCTGAAATTGAAATTGAAAGAAGTTCATCTGTTTCAAAAACCATTGCAAAATTAGCACGGCATTCTTCCCTCCAACTTTTCCCTCGAAACATGATGCAACAAAATAGTTTTCCATTGCAATATGAGTTGCAAAATTAATTGTGCACGTCAATTTCCCTTGAGTACTTTTTATATTGAAACTGATTTCAATTCGGTTGCAAAATACAACTGAAATTGAAACAGAAAATTGAAACAGAAGTTCATCTGTTTCAAAAACCATTGCAAAATTAGGCGGCATTCTTCCCTCCAACTTTTCCCCCGAAACATGATGCAACAAAATAGTTTTCCATTGCAATATGAGTTGCAAAATTAATTGTGCACGTCAATTTCCCCTGAGTACTTTTTATATTGAAACTGATTTCAATTCGGTTGCAAAATACAACTGAAATTAAAACAGAAAATTGAAACAGAAGTTCATCTGTTTCAAAAACCATTGCAAAATTAGGCGGCATTCTTCCCTTCAACTTTTCCCCCGAAACATGATGCGACAAAATAGTTTTCCATTGCAATATGAGTTGCAAAATTAATTATGCACGTCAATTTCCCTTGAGTACTTTTTATATTGAAACTGATTTCAATTCGGTTGCAAATTTCCGTTTCAGTTGCCCTGTTTTCTTGTAGTGATGTGTGTTAGATTATAAGATATAGTATTTTGCTTTAGTCAATGCTATGGAATTGAAAATACACTACTCAGTATCAAAAAAATGATTGATAAGGTAGAAACTACTTTGCAACGGTTGTATGAGTATTACCATTCACTTGATACAGATGGGAATCTGTAATGGTAAAATAGAGTCATCCTATTTTTCTTATTAAAACCATAGTTTTAATTTATTTATGGTAAGTAGTTACCATATTCAATACCTTTCTTGGTCCTAAAACAATGGTAAGATATTACCATATTTAAAACACTTCCAAAAAGCTCTTAAGTGTCCTTAATTGAATTGACAAATTTTTTTGTTAGATTGTTTAACTTAAATTAGGAAAATAGTTTTTGGAAACTAATTTATTTCCTAATCCTTTGTCTTCTTTGAGTTGTTGTGTTTTCCTATCTGTGTAGGACTCTTGTTCAAGCACATATTATATATATATATATATATATATATATATATATATATATATATATATATATATATATATATATATATTTATTTATGAAGACTTTGGGCAGACAAGTAAGAGACTGATACACACAGAAATAAAGATAGAAGAAGGTGAGAGCCATTCAGAATCTGAATGCAGCTTCGGATGCAGCTTCATCACAAGTGGCATTGTTGTTTTTGCTGTTTGCTTTCCTAAGTTGTTAGGAAATTTATATTTTAATCCCATATTTTCTATATTGTGTTTTTGTGGATTTTCTTCTCCAGACGTGTTGTCTTGTGAGACGTTTGGTATTTTGATGATTTCACAATTTGTTTTGTTAAACTCATAATCATTTTTAGTGAAATCTTTTTGGCCATAAGGCTAGATCTACAAGCATAACTTGTAGATTGTTTGATAAATCTCTGTTTTATTACAGTTTTAATTAACTTAAAGACTTCCGGTGTTTACGTTTTTGATTTTCTGGTCGATGCACCTCTGGATGCAGTTGCATCACAAGCTGCATCGACATATTCTTTGAATCCTAGCTACTGTTGATCATGATCTTTCAGAATCAATCGGTTGCAGTTGAATTTGATTTGGGTCGGTCAACTAGTTCTACTTTTATGAATGTTAATGTGAATGATGACCCTTCTCTACTCTTGGGGACAATTTGCACAACATTTAGAAAATGAGCAAAGTGTTGGAAGTAAGTCTGAAATTGTTTGATATTTAGCTGATGGTTGAAAAAGTTTGACCGATTGGTTCGACATTTTGAAGTGGTGGAAGCAAAATTCATCAAAGTACCCTATTTTTTCTCAAGTTGCA
Source organism: Codonopsis lanceolata (assembly GCA_013146195.2). Taxonomy (NCBI): domain Eukaryota; kingdom Viridiplantae; phylum Streptophyta; class Magnoliopsida; order Asterales; family Campanulaceae; genus Codonopsis; species Codonopsis lanceolata. The sequence goes on along the minus strand of JABEVN020000357.1, from coordinate 26,369 downwards.
AGAGATGTCTTAGCCATCACTGTCTCAACCGTAGCTTCGGAGTCAACTTTTAGAACTAGTGGGCGTATCCTTGATTCTTTTAGGAGTTTACTAAGTCCAAAGATGGTAGAGGCTCTTGTGTGCAGTCAAAATTGGTTGAGGTCGTTTCAAAATTTGATGATATATTTGATATATTGGACGATATTGAGAAGATGGAGAATGTCGAAAGGGTAAGGACTTGTATCTTGAATTTATTTCAAATATTTTTAAAATCTACCACTTGATCTTCTTGTAACTAGTACGAGAAAATTGCTTCCACAATAACTGTTGATGGTTGAGACTTAAGAGGTTCGTGGTTATTATTTTTGTTCTTTTTTTACTTCTTAATATGAAATTCATTTTTTTTACTTCTTACTTTAAACGCTACAGATGTTCATGATGTTGATGTGAGTTTCTACATTATATCTCATAAATCTCTCACTTTGTAACTTGTTTACAAATTGGTTTAGAAAATTACTGATAATATTGTATGTGATATCATTGAAGTGCATTTCTTCAAAATATCGCTCATATGTATCAACTTCAGTATTGCCTGTGATAACCATTTGGATTCGGGGACATTATATTATTTACTTGCATTACGATGAAGGTTTCAGTCTAAAGACAACGAAACGCAACATAGTGGTAAGACGTTTCACTCATACTCAATAGATCATGGATTTGAGTCATCATGGGGGTAAGTGGAAAACCACTACCGATCATCTTTGAAAAGAAAGAGAAAAAAAAATCAGTCTAAAAAAAACTTTTTGTTATCAGTCTAATTGATTTGGTGATAATAAATATATCATTACTCTATGTGAGCGTTAGTCCTCTATGCGATATTTTTTTCCCCAACCCTTAATTTTTTTAATATTATTTTTAATGTTTGCTACAATTATACATATTATGCCTTCTCGAACAATTGGTGCCTCTAGTTGAACACCCTTCAGATTGATAGGGCTTGAATACTCAACCTCTCCGTGATAATAGTATAATGGGGCCTTTGGATAAGGCTTTAACAACAACGATGCCTCAAGAGGCTTGAACACCCAACCTCTCTAATCTGTCTGCCCTGACAGCGTTAGTCCTCTATGCGATAATGCTGACCTTTTTGTACAAAAGAAGATGTACAGTTTCTTAGTTAAGTGTTAATTTCTCACATGTTTTTCCTGGTTGTATGTTTTTTTCCATCTCTTGTTCACCCTATTGGAGTGTTCCTTCCAACCATTGTGCTGTTTCTCTTCTTGTTAGAGAGGATAATTATCGTGTATATTGATGTTTATTTGTGTGGGACATATTATCCTTCGTTTGACCATGCATGATATCATTTTCTTTTGTCTTGCTTGCCATAAGCTCCACTAACTGATCGGCTACTTCAAAGTGGACTTAAAATTCATGATTATAAGTGAATGCATTCAGTCTTAGTGTGTTACAGATTTTTATTCCATCTATATATATATATTGGTGTGTTACGGATTTTTATTCCATCATCCAATATCCATATATCTTTTGAATGATTCAGGTTAGGTACAAAAAATATGTTTTTCATCTTTTAGAGGCATCATAATTCAGAAGCGAAACACGGGTAGAACCGGACCAAACCAGTCCAATAAAATCGGACCAAAGTATTAGTTCTCAAACATATTGAATTGGTTCTGGTTTTAATTTTTTTGAGAACCGAACTATTGGTCTGGTTTTGGTTTTCTATTTTTTAGGAAAAAAGTGGCCAAACCGGACCAAGCTCACCCCTAATTATTATTAATAGATTATATATATCTCACATTCGTTAGAAAACGATGTTAGTTTCAAAAGTTTTAAGATTAAATATTTTTACTATTATTAATAATATAATAGATGTATCTTTCAAAAGTGTTAAAATAAAAGACTTTTACTATTATTATTATTAATAAAATAGATGCATCTCACATTGGTTAGAAGAGTTCTATTATTATTACCAATAAAATATATATATTCCACATTAGTTAGAAAATGATGTTAGTGTTATATTCCAACATTTTAATTATAACGCTTTAAATTTTTAAAATTATATTACTTCTATTACCAAAAGAAGAAATGTTTGTCATATTTAAAAATTGTAGTAGTATTATTACCAAAAGAACTTCGAAAAACATTTGACTTGATTATTTATATTGGTTTAATGTGTAGTTTCCTTTAAAGCATGTGTATGGACCCATAATTAAAGTAGATTGAAAAGTAAGGGTAAAGTGGTAAAAATGATGTTCTAAGTTTAGTGGACAATTATTTTGGGATTAGTATAGGGACGGAGGGAGTAAAAGATTGTTTGATGCAATTAAAAGCCAGTATTTTCATTCTTCTAGCAAAAAAATAAAAAGTGAATACTTATTTTGGGGCATCCAAAAATAAATTAAGAAACACTTTATTATTTTATTTTTTGTGCTAATTTTAAGTTTATTGTTATAACTCATAAGTTGTTTCTTAGGAGTTTTAGGAATTTAAATTTTGACTTTTCACTTATTTACCTTTGACCCTATTACGTTGGAGAAATTCCATCTCTCTTATTTTTTTTCTTTAATTATTACTCCTACAAAACAAAAAATTTAAACTCAAAAATTAACTTCAAAACTCCAATCAAAGGACAACAGTGAGCGGCAGTGACCGACCTCACCCCTTCCGTTTTAAATTCTATAAAAGAAAAAGCCAATCTTCCACACTCGGACATCATCACATATGTCACTGGAAAGTAAAAAGTTGCGTATTGGTCAAGGGTAGATATATATAATAGTATCCCAAAATTAATCCATCCATCACCTATAAGAACTCCCAAAACCCCAGAAAGAAAAACTCAGCATCTCCATTTCCCACCACCTCAAATTGTACGTAGTAACAAGTGTTAATTAGAAATGGCAGAACAAGTGAAGTTGCTTGGTCATAGAAGAAGCCCATTTAGTTGCAGGGTCGAAATCGCTCTTAAATTGAAAGGGGTAGACTATGTGTTCATAGAAGAAGATTTGTCAAACAAGAGTGCTGAACTTCTTAAATACAACTCTATTCATAAGATGGTTCCTGTGTTGGTGCACAACGGGAAACCCATCGCTGAGTCTACTCTTATTGTTGAATACATTGATGAGGCCTTTAAAGGACCTTCATTAATCTTGCCTGAGGATCCTTACGAGAAGATCAACGCTCGTTTTTGGGCCAAATTCGTCGACGACAAGGTTAGTAATATTCTTAGTTTTGTCTAATCACGTTCCTGAATGCTGATCCCTTTTTAAAAAAAAAGTTAATTTGTGATTAAATGAGTCTCTTATAGACTCTAAACAAGTCGATCCAATTAACCTAAGCTATTAGTGTTTCTAACTTTTAATCATCTTAATTGCTTTACGTTTTGTAATGCCATGTTAATGGCACAATAGGTTCTCCGTATCTGACAACTGATTCGTAATTGTTTTTTCAGATATCAGTTGCTATAGCCAAATGTTTCTTTGGCAAAGGTGAGGAGCATGAGAAAGCCAAAAATGAAATTCCTGAGCTGTTGAAAATACTTGAGACGCAACTTGAAGGGAAGAAGTTTTTTGGAGGAGACAAAATTGGGCTGGTAGACATTGTTGCTATCTTTGTTGGGTATTGGCTTGGAGTATTTGAAGAAATTATGGGAATAGAGTTGGTTACAAAGGACAAGTTTGGTATGTTAAGTAATTGGATGGATAATTTTGTTGGCTGTAACCCTGTCAAAGATAGTCTACCTCCTAGAGATTATCTCATTGAAACTTTTCGTCCTCGCTTTGGGAACGCCAAATAATGCAAGCAATTGTTCCATATTACCTTTGAAATTACTACCTATGCGATCGAATAAGATGTTGTCTTTGACATCCTTGTTTATTTTACTTCATTATTTATATATTATTTTTTTAAAAAAAGATTTAACATTAGTGCAACCGTGGATTTAATTATCATACTAATTGTGAAACCATGTCAACCATGGATTTTTAAAGTTTGTCATGTTTGATCCTACACATACATTTCAATTTACCAAAAAACATTGACTATATTATAAATATTATGTCAGAGCAATATGGGGATAACACACACACACACACGCACTAAAGCTTCGTTTGTTTCACGAAAAAATGATTTTTGGAAAATGTTTTTTAGAAAATAATTTCTGAAAAAAAAAAAGAATTTATTTTCAAGTGTTTGATAAATCTTTTGGAAATAAGCCAGAAAACATTTTCAGGTGTTTGTCAAACGCATGAAAAATGTTACGAAAAACAATTTATGAATAAATATAAAATTGTATCTATAATAATAAAATTGTATGTGAGTATCAAGATATTAAGCACATTTATAGCATGTTTAGTTATTACCCATGAATAATATAAGAGAAATGAGTTAAGAAAATGTGTTGTAGAACAAACTTATTATGGAGCACACTATTATACATGGTTCTAAAAATCGGCCTAGGCGGGCGCCTAGGCGCCGCCTAGGCGCTAGGCGGCAATCAAACGCCACGACTTCCTTCAAATCGGCCAAAAAATCGCTTGTCAAAAAAATTGCCGACTTATCGCTCTAGGCGTCGACTAATCGGAGTAATCGCCGACTTCGCCGAACCAAATTTCAGAAAATCTATGGACTTAGATGCTGTTCTTCGAAAGAAGATGAAACGAGAAAAGAAATAAAGAAGGTGGAACAGGGGACTAGGGGAGTAAAGAAGAAAACAAAGAAAATTGAGAAGGAAAGAAAAGAAAAATCCTTACCGCCTCATGCCTTTTCATCGCGGAAAGGAGATGAGGGAAAGTTGGGGTAAACGCAGAAAGGAGATGAGCGCAGGCTGTGGTAGTGAAAACAGCTAGAAAACAAAACCCTAGATCTAAAGGAGCTGTCTCACATTTGATTTTAATATTGGAGGTTTGACTTGCAACTTAATTTTTGGACCGGTTTTAGTAATTGGGCCAGCACATTTAGTCTCCTTTTAGTTTCCTATTAACACTAGTTATGGCCCAGGTAGTGTCGGAAAAGTAGAGAAAATTGTACAATCTACCTCTACCATGTGGACTTTTACTAGTTAAAATTACAATTTCATTGTTATAGATGGTCACTTAAGGTGAAACTTACAAATAACTCATAAATTTAGAATTCTTATTTTTTTGTTTATATATTTTTAAATTTTAGTCAATTTTACAAATTTATAAAACTTAGTCAATGTGTTTGATGAAATGACAAAAATTAGCATTTTAAGAAATTTCAAATTTGTAGGATATGTATTAAATGTATTAAGTTATTTAAGTATTTAGTGATATTAACTAAGAATTGAGTATTAAATAAGTACTAAGTTTTAAAATTTTAAGTTATTTAGTGATATTTTTTATTAGTATATTTAAAGGCTTAAGTTTATAATATTAAGAAAAAAAATTCAAAATAAGTGTAATTTTGTTTTAATTTCTAGGCCCCGACTAGTCCTCTAGGCGCTAGGCGTTGGTGTACCGCCTAGCAACCGCCTAACGATTTTTAGAACCTTGCTATTATATTTAGGGCATAAAATTAGTATATATCTCTTATTAGAAAATCTCAATAACATACATATTTATAGTACCTAAATAAATCTTTTATCTTATTGGACTTGGTTTAGAATCCAACATTGCCTCTCTTAAATCAAGTCTTCAAACTTGATCATGCTCAATATAGTCTTCAACTTCCAAAATAGCTCGGTATTCAATGGCTTCGTAAAAATATCTGCAACTTGATCTTTAGTTGGACAATACTCAACCATGATCTCTTTATCTCGAACTAAATCACGAATGAAGTGAAACTTGATGTCGATATGCTTGCTTCAACCATGAAAAACTTGATTCTTCGATAATGCAATCGCAGACTTATTATCACATAAAATCTTGGTTGGACCATCTTGCTTAAATTGTAGAACATTGAGCAATCTACGCAACCACACTGCTTGAGTAGCACTACCCGTTGCTGCCATGTATTCTGCTTCAGCTGTAGAAAGAGCGACGACCTGTTATTTCTTTAAAGACCACGAAAACACGTCCGAACAAGATAAAATACATAACCCGAAGTATTTTTCATATTCACTTTATCACTAGCCCAATCGCTATCTGTATAACCAACTAGCTTTCCATCACTAGCTCGGATATAACGCAAAATTCGCTTTGCAGTTTGCAAATAAGATTGACGTGGAGACTCCATAAACCTGTTAATCAATCCAACACCATAAACAATATCTGGCCTTGTTGAAGTTAAATATCTCAAACTCCCAACCAATCTTTTAAAATAAGTAGGATCAACGAAACCACCATTACCATCACTCATTAACTTCAACTTCGCCTCAAGTGGAGTCAAAATTGGTTTAGCCTTATCCATCTTAAACTTCTTCAAAATATCACTAGCATACTTCTTCTGTGAAATAAAAATTTCACCATCTACTTGAGCAACTTCAATTCCAAGAAAGTAAGACATAAGCCCTAAATTTGTCATCTCAAATTGATTTATCATAGCCTCCCTAAATTGTGCTACCAACCTCTAATTATTGCCAGTGAAAATCAAATCATCAACGTACAAGCAAACAATAAGAATATCACCATGCAACGATTTAACATATAAATTATGTTCATACGAACATCTCTGAAAACCATTCTCCACAAAATAAGAATCAATGCGTGTATACCAAGCTCTAGGAGCTTGCTTCAAGCCATACAAAGCCCTTTTCAACCTGTAGACTTTACCTTCATTGTCTCTTTGAACATACCCTGCAGGTTGTTCAACATATATCTCTACTTCAAGGACACCAATCAAGAAAGCCGATTTAACATCCATTTGATAAATTTTTCCAACTATTTTAAGTAGCTAGAGAAATAATCATACGGACAGTATCAAGTCTAGCAACTGATGCAAATACTACAAAATAATCAATACATGGCTTTTGCTTGTAACCTTTTGCAACTAACCTTACCTTGTAACGATCAACTTCACCACTTGGTTTGTACTTAGTCTTGTAAACCAACTTCACACCAATCGCCTTCTTACTACTTGGCCAAGTAGTAAGCTCCCATGCATTATTCTTTTCAATCGCATGAATCTCATCATCCATTACTTGAATCCAATGATCTTCACAAAATACCTCATCAAAATTAACAGGATCACAATCTGCAAATAAAACGAAGTTCACCATATCTTCATCGGATATCTCATTATCATTACCCACGACATAATTTTGCAATCTAGCTGGTAAGTTACGCTGCCTCTGCGGACGCCCATAACTTTCTCCTTGTGCAGTTGTAGGAGTAGGAGCATCACCTTAATCATTAACATCTTCATCTTGAGGAAAAACATTTGAAAAATCAAAACTTGAATTTTCCTTTTCTTTAGAAGACCAATCCCAAACAGCAACCTCATCGAAAATCACATCTCTACTAACAATAACCTTATTTGTCACTGGGTTGAACTATTTATAAACTTTTGACACATCACTATACCCAATAAAAATACACTTTTCGCTTTTGTCATCAAGTTTCTTTCTCAAATGATCAGGCCTCTTCTAGAGTTCTATCACGCACATTTTTTGTTGAGCACCTATTCAAAACATAAATTGCACACGCAACTGCTTCGGTCCAAAAACTTTTGCGAAAATAAGCCAGAAAACATTTTCAAGTGTTTGTCAAACGCACGGAAAATGTTACGAAAAATAATTTATGAATAAATACAAAAAAGTATATTCTAATAGTAATGCCCAAATTGAATACTCACTTCGTTCTGGGCAAAGAGTTCCTTATTCCATTTTGAGATGTTTCAATTAAAAAGTTCACTTTTAAAAATTAAGGTATTAAAATGTCATTTATTATTATTGAGTTATTAAAAGAGTTTTTTTTTTTTGAAAAGTTAAACTTTCAAACGGGGACTCTTTGCCCTGAACGGAGGGAGTATAAAATAGTGTTGAACTTTAAGTAACCCTCAATTTATTATTAGTAGTGTCAAATCAATAAGGTTCATCATTTTTCAATCTCACAAATACAAATAAAAAAATTGATAATTGATATGAAAAAAAAAGTTTTAAGAAAGAAAATGAATGATGTTTGGGATGTCCCTAAATAATATTGTAGACACTAATTTTAGGACGCATTGAGTATTTATTAAAATTATAACTTATAAATAATGTGGACAAACTCAATATATATTTCTAATGTTTATTGACTATAATATTGGGCGTGTATGTAAATATGTGTAATTGAAAGGGGGCGGAGGGGTGCTCAAACATTTGAAAATGACTTATAGAAAATGAATCCGTAAATCATTTTACTGAAAAGTTTATTTTTCGTTGACTTGAAAAAACTTTTACGTTGACAAATTTTTCAAAGGTTCCTAAACACTGGATAAACGTTTTCTAGAAATTATTTTCCGTGAAATAAATAAAGTCTAACTACTATATATACCTTGGTGGAAAAGAATCAATGCAATAGCTTTTCAAGCACTACACCACGGCACCACCCAGTTATGGCTTAGATCCATGAACATAGCAATCCACACATCAGAAGTTGTATATATGCTTTAGGTTTGAGTTCCTAGCAGCTTCCAAAAAACAAAAGTGAGTTAAACCTGGAGTTTGATTTGTTTCAAGACTCTGATCTATATTCACTTTTTCTACATTAAGAAAGAAAATTACTCAACAAAATGGTTAATGACGTGTGCTGTGACCATTGACCTAAGAAAGAAACTACTCCCTTGTTCTTGATTGAGTATCCATCATCTTTGTTTTTTAAAACATAATTAATTTGTATAAAAATAGATCCTTATCCATAAGACGGATCTATCCAGGTTAAATAGGGTAAAATTCAGAAATCTCAATCCAACCACTTAGTTTTTGAAAATTACAATGTCCCCCATTATGCTTATATATACAGAGTGTCACTTTTTATTATTAACAGTGTCACTTTGTAGTATAAAATGTGTCAGTATAAAATGTGTCACTTTGCATTTTTAATGAAAAAATTATAAATTTTTTCCTTAAAAAGTGTTACCTTTTGGGCTTAAATGTGTTATTTTTAGTCTTAAATGTGTTACTTTTACTTTGAAAATTATCTCATTTTTTATAAATGAAAGTCATTACGTTTGACATTAAAATGTTACTTTATAACATTAAAAATATACTTTTTTAGCATTAAATGTGTTAGTTTTAACCCTACAAGTGTCATATTGTCTTATAACTAAAAATCGTCGTTATTGATCTTAAAAGTGTCACTTTTTAGATTGAAAGTGTTGCGTTTTAGTATTAAATGTGTAACTTTTGACGGTCATCGTTAGTTTTAAGTGATACTTTTTAGTATTAAATGTGTCACTTTTTAGTATTAAGAGTGTTATTTCCCTTTATAGTATCACTTTTAACATTAAATTGTGTCACTTTTGTGTTTTCAATGTGTCATGTTTGACTTTAAATATGTCATTTAGCATTTCGTCAAAGTCCGTTAGGATCCGTTAAGTATTCCAAGGCAATTAATGCTAACGGATGGCTAACGGAGCTGACAAATGATTAAACTATAAGGTGTGGGAAATATAAGAATTTCGGCGACAAACATTGAAAGTGCAGAGGCACGAGAGCAAATAGAGGAACTTCTCATTAATTAGTATTAAAAGTAAACAACATGGCTAGAGGGTGTTGAGCCAACAACCTCCTTGGGCAAAACCTTAAAGGTTTCACCAACTCAACTAACCTATAATTTTCACCATTATTAACATGTTTAGTTATTAAACCGTGAATTCTAAATGGGCTTCGTCTTACGGATTTAGAATCCGTAAGACCGTCCTATATAAGTCTTTGTCAGAAAAGTAAAAAATGGACACTGATGTAGGAACAATAACATTATGAAAGATCACTTACGAAATTTGGTAATAAAGAAAATAATTATACAATTTTTGATATACAAAAGCAATGTAGAACTCTTTTCTATTTATTTTCTTATTAAATATTTATATTTTATCCATGAAAAAGTAAGTCACCTATTGTTGAAGATACATCTATGCTAGAAACAGGAGCTACTGTCTTCGGATCTTAATGATGATGGATGAGATGAAGTCATTTTATGAGTATTAGATATGCTTGGCAATTGAGTGAGTTTGGTTGAATTGTGTATGAGTTGGGACAAAATAGATAACGGGTACGACTTACTTTAACCTAACACGACTCAACCGGTTAATATTTTTTTTGTTAAAACGGGTTACCCATTTCAACCTAAAAATATTAACGAATTGGGTTAGTTGGTTAATTTTCATGTCGAGCTGAGTGGGTTAACGGGTTTCGTGTTGTAAATTTCATAGCTAATTGTAGGTATTTTATGTGAAGGTATATGGTTAATATACGAGTTTAACATTTATTACAATAATTTTGGGACGTAAAATTACACATGACCTTTAAAAAAAATTATACATCAAATTAATTTTAATAATTAATTCAATTATTTTTTCTTTATTTGTGTACGGGGTTAAATATGACCATAATTTTGGGAAAAAGGTAGTATCAATTATCTCAATTTTAGCAAGTAGTCAATTTTACGTGGATTGCCCAACAAAAATCATAAGATATATGGTTTATTGGATGAATTATACAAAGCTTCAAACTCAACTCTCCCCATCACTGCCAAACATTTCCACTGCCAATAATTAGCATCCAAAAGCCAAAAGCTCATCAATAACATAACAAAAGCTGAAACTTTACCAATCAATAAAGCTAGTTATCAAAGCAATAAAGATTCACATTGTGAATAACATCAAACCCATTTCCTAATTTTTCACTCTCCAATCATTTTCAATGAGGTGGATGGAGGGCAGCAGCGACAAGAGTGATCAGTAGTGGTCAAATGAGATTGAAGAAGGAGGATGATCTGAGGAGAGTGTGGTATTGAAGAATGTGCAGATGAAGATCAAACAATAGAATTGTGAGAAAAGAATTTGTTTGGGATTAATGTATCGTTTTTTGGGGTCACAACAAGGCCTAATAATAAGGTACAAAAGTGTGCAAAATCCCGACGCAGTCCAGCATGAGAAACAATAAATTTTATTTCTTGTAAAAGAAATTCAATTATACATATATATATTTCCCATACTGGTATCATAACTAGCTAGTAAGATTATTAAAACCACGGCTGCAATAATGCTAAACCTTATTCATTTTAATTCCAACGGTAATATGGAAGAATTGCTTGCTGATTAGGCCTTGCCAAAATAAGCACGAAAATAGTCAAGTAGGAAATCTCTGGTAGGTAGACATTGTTTGGCAGGGTCACAGTCAGCAAAATTGTCCATCCATTCACTTAACTTGGCAAACTTGTCCTTTGTCATCGACTGATCCATCCCCATAACTTGTTCAAATATTCCAAGCCAATAGCCTGCAACACATGCAGCAATGTCTACCAATCCAATTTTGTCTCCTCCAAAGAACTTCTTCCCTTCAAGTTGCGTTTCAAGTATTTTCAACAGCTCAGGAATTTCTTTTTTGGCCTTCTCCTGTTCCACACCTTTGCCCATGAAACATTTTCCTATAGCAAATGATATCTGAAAAACAATGAATTCACCAATCAGTTTCGGTTCCGGTTGCTATTCTGTATATGAACAAGAAACAAACACACTGTTAAATAAGCCAGCGATTTATTGTTGTAAAATGGAAAAAGGTAAAGATTATTTTTCTTTTTTGGTCGAATGGTGAAAATCTCCACTAACCTTGTCGTCGATGAATTTGGCCCAAAAACGAGCGTTGGCCTTGTCATAAGGATCCTCGGGTAAGATTGAAGGCCCTCTAAAGGCCTCATCAATGTATTCGACAATAAGAATAGACTCAGCAATGGGTTTCCCATTGTGCACCAACACAGGAATCATCTTATGAACAGGATTGTATTTAAGAAGATCAGTACTCTTGTTTGACAAATCCTCTTCTATGAACTCATATTCTACCCCTTTCAATTTAAGAGCGATTTCGACCCGCCAACTATATCGGCTAGCTCTTACACCAAACAACTTCACTTCTTCAGCTGCCATTTCTAACTAACACTTGTTACTACAATTTGATCGAGGCGGTGGGAAATGTAGATGTTGATGAGTTTTTCTTTTTCTGGGGTTTTGGGAGTTCTTATAGGGATTGGAATTGGTGACCGTTAAAGATTAATTTTGTAATAGGAGGCTGATTTTTATAATATACCTACCCTTGACCAATACACAACTTTCCTATAGTGACATATGCGATGATATAAGAGTGTAGAATATTGCCTTTTTCTTGAAGAACATAGTAAAGCCCTTGGCTTATTGTTTATTTATGACACGTGAACCCAGAGGAAAACTGGGAGTTTTTGTAGGCCAATGATAAATCAACACTGACTATATTTTTTTTGTTTCCTAGCCAGGTAGAACCATAAGGGAGATAAAGCTCTTCCTACCATGTTTTATTGCAACGGCATTCTCGAGGCTCAAATTTGAGACTTATGGTTAAGTTAAAATAACTTTTTACCAGTTGATTTATACGCTTGGTAGTAGGGCTGGTGATTGTGTGGGTTGGGTCTGATCGAAACGGATCGTGACCCGTTATAACCTAAGGCTAAACTGGTGGAAATGGTTCGGATCGAGATGGGAGACGGGTTAGATCGGGACCCATTTTACCCACAATTTCCATCAAAGAAATATATTTATATAGTAAAAAATTAGTGGGCCGATATGGATAACGGGTCCGACCACTTTAACCCGACTCAAACCGACCCATTATTTTTTTTGGGTCGAAATGAGTAACCCTTTTCGACCAAAAAAAAATAACAGCTAGTGTTGGGTCGGATAACTTTCATGTCGGGTTGGTGAGATAACGGATTTAAGGGTTGCTATTGTCGAACCTACTTGGTAGTAATGCACGTACATTTGACATAGTGAGATGAGAAAATATTCTAAATATTCCAAAGAGATACAAGGAACTTGATATATACATTAAAAAACAATTTTCCCCAGACACTTTTTGTATTATTTTTGTTGGCTTACCTAGATGACCGAAGAACTTTCCAACGAACAAGTTCAATACCTATTTCTTATTTCTCTTAGCGGAAAGGTTGGATGTTCGAGTATCACCACAGGCATAGTGTTCCTATGATGTTTTGAGGTTGAAACGGAAAAGAGGACGTCATGTAAGGATTTAAGGGATTATCAATTAGTTAAACAGCCATACTTTGTAGTGTAGTTTGTGTTTGTTTACAGTTTCGTCTCCCAAGGAATTAGATAAAAACAACATAGGTCTTAGAAAGCAGAAAATGATTAGCAAGCGAATGGTAACAAATTTAGATAACTGTTCTGGAATGGGAGAGACTCACATTAAGTCAAGGATCACATGTGTATTTTGGCTTAAATAGCAATTTGGTTACACTTCTTTTACCAACTATTCGATAAACTCACTTTACTTTTTTAAAAAACTTTATCACTCAACTATGACATTAATTAAAATCAGACTAGATCTTTGTGTCCGTGTCTATGGCACGGTGCCAGTATTTCAATTGAAATGCCAACGTCTAAATAGAAAATGCGATTTTAAAAAATGTTACAGTTGAAGGGTACATTACTTCAAGTAGTAGTTAAGAGGCACTATTCGAACTCTACTCATAGTTGAGGGGGATTATTTGTAAGGAGTTATATGTAACTGACCTATGAACGTTTGATTTTGTGGCATTATCCGCAATAGCATGGGTGATCTGATCTGGGCCTTTTCTATTTATTATGGTCATTCATCCAGCTTTCAGACAGAATGTTGGGCTCTTATGCACGGTCTTCTCGGGTTGCAATCAAGGGGATTGAGACATGCCATTGTGGAAATTGACTCTAAGAGTTTACTTGATTGTATTCAAGGTAATGTGCGGCCTCCTTGGCATTGCTCCTATTTGATTCGATCCATTTATGTTCTTCAAAGGGAGTTAGATATCTCTTTTCACCATATTTTTAGAGAGGCTAATTCAGTGGCTGATGCCCTAGCTAATTTTGGTCTTGATGAGGGTCGTGATGCTACTTTTGAGTCCTTTTCTTCTCTCCCCTCCAAAGTTAAAGGTCTTGTTGCCCTTGACAAAATAGGAACCCCGTATGTTCGAGTCTCCTAATTTTTCTGAGTTTTTAGCTTTGGCTTGTTCTAGATGTTTGCCTTGTTCTGTAATTTCTTTTCTGATGTCAGGCTCCTTAGTCTTTCCAGTTATAAGGGTCAGGCTGGTTGCCCCCCTCAAGTTTGTATTTCTCTTTTTAATTTATAAAATTTAGCGGGTACCGCCCCTGTTTCCCAAAAAAAAAAAAAATTTGTGGCGGAATCAACGCTCATGGCCAGATAGTCTCAGTCAAACAATTGAGCTCTATTGTAAGATTATATTATTGTAAGGTTGATGTTTTGTAGGGGTAATGGTTTAGATGATTAATCTCAAGATGTGACTACCCATAATATTAATTGTAGGGGGTGACTTTGTAACAGGGTGAGAGAAAATAGTGAGTTAAAAGTGGATAACTACTCTCACACATGTGAATGTGAGAGTGAATCTCAACCATTATTTTTTAAAAATAAGTTAATTAATCTCAACATCTAAATAGCTTTAGTCAATTGTACATATGTGAGAATGAACTCTATTGTAATATAGACTAGTCTTTGTGCCCGTGCCCATGGCACGACGCGAGTAAGGGAAGATGTCAATATTGGAGTGTGTAAATATTTAAATAAATTGATATATATTTTAATCATATTTTAAAAAGAGTCTAAAATAACAAATTAAAAATGAAGACCTCTCGATAATCAATTAAAACAATATGATCATTCAACAGTAGAGAAAAAAATTAAAACTTTCTTTTGTAATGGTGTTAGTATTTAAATAAATCAATATAATAAATAATTTTAAATTAACATATCTTGGTAACCAATTAAAACAATATGATCATCCATAGTGGAATAAAAATCTACAGTTACTTTTGTATTTTTGTTTAGGGAAACAGAGGCGGTACTCTGCTATATTTTATTAATAGAAATAATATTACAAACTTGAGGGGGACAACCAGCCTTGCCCTTATAGGAGGGAGGACGGAGGAACTTGACCTCGAAAAGGAAATACTAACAACAAATAAAAGCTAAGAAATTTGAATTGGAGGTAAACCTTAGGCATCCATAATTATATCACTACTTAATCTTCTTCTGGGGACTCTTGTTTCACAACAATTTCTGATTAAGGCAACAATTTCAACAATTGCCAACTTCCATAGTAAGGCAAGTGTTTTCAAATACACATATGGCTGCTAGAAATTAGCAAAATTCATAACAAATCAACCTTAAATTCCAATTATATGCACCCCATTTCAAAACTAACAAATACTTTAACCAAATTGAAGCTCCTTCTAACGCACAACCCCAGACTTCTAAGAGTTACACTATTGGTATCTATCATTACAATTACAATTCAGTGTGAGTCTTAGAAAGAACTCGACAGAATCTAACTAACAGATACTAAATGAAATATCATTAACCAGTTTTCTCAGTGAGTATCGAAGTGAAATGAACAAAATATCATGTGCACAACAATTAAATCCAGAATAATCAGAGAAAACAAAGATATTCAAATTCAAATTTCATGAATTGGGTTGAGCAAGGGATGGAACACTAAGAATTGGAAGCATCAGAATCCAATGTTTCTCCTCCGACACATGGATACAACTAATGTCAAATTCATATATATATATAAAGTAACAAAATAAAAAAGCAATCAACAGGTTTTGGAGCAGGCGGAGAAATAAAAAAATACAACACCTGCATATTGAAATTAAAATTTCATGAATTGGGTTGAGCAAGACGGAGAAGAAGATTCAGACAGAAAGAGACATATAGTACCAGATTTAATGTGGTTGTGTTATCGATAGATTGATGATCGATACCATGGTTTAAGAGAAATTTTATTATATTACTCCATATTAATTTGGATTGTCTTGACTCTTGACACTACCAACATATTGAATTTTACGTTAAAGTAAATTTTCAACCATACATTTGAAATTAATAAACACACAGTTATACAGAAAAGTTGAAACAACCAAACTATATCGAATTTGATTGTTAACAACAAATAGAAATTATCAGTTTTGAACATTGCATTGTGACAATCAAATTCGAATATAGTTTGTGAATTTAAGAAGACACTGGCTAGATGACTGTATTGTTTGTGAATCGATCTAAAAAAATGTAGTTTTTATGGCACAGTCTATACAAAACTATTGGTCAAAGCCTCAAACAAAATGAACCCAGATCTCAAGGCGAAAGTGGAAAAGAAACACAACAGACTATATGAGCATATGATTTGGTAGCCTGAAAATCATTTAAATACATAATGGATCATCCACTTAATGGGTATTAAAAAGCCAGTCATCTACAATATTCTTAAAGGTTGAATAAAAAAGGAATTAGACACCTTTGGTTGCAGCCAGTTATCTAACAAACTCACAGGTAAACAGTTAGCTAGCTAGAGCCAACCATTCTCTAACATGATATCTTTAGTTAGTAACATTGAGATCCACGGAGCTACCAACATTAAACTTTCTTTCAAATTGACGCTTACAAATAAACACAAAATTGATACATTTCACAAACCGATACACTAACATATTCAAAAAGCATATTGTGAGCATTAAGCACAAGCTGATACATTGAACTAAAAAACACAAAATCGAAAATCTATGCGAGTCTTAATCGGAAGAGAGTAGTGGCAAAATCAATTGATACCCAATAGACAAAAAAAAATGATGGATACAAAATGAAATCAGAAAGGGTTGCAGGGAGAAGAAAAAGGGTTGCAGAGAATTGATACCCAATACATAAAATTGAATTCATAACTGAACTAATAGAAGATAAATAAACACAAAATCGATACATTTCACAAACTGATACACTAACATATTCAAAAAGCATATTGTGAGCATTAAGCACAAACTGATACATTGAACTAAAAAACACAAAATCGAAAATTTATACGAGTCTTAATCAGAAGAGAGTAGTGGCAAAATCAATTGATACCCAATAGACCAAAAAAGATGATGGATACAAAATGAAATCAGAAAGGGTTGCAGGGAGAAGAAAAAGGGTTGTTAAAGGTTGAATAAAAAAGGAATTGGATACCTTTGGTTGCAGCCAATTATCTACCAAACTACAGATAAACAGTTAGCTAGCTAGAGCAAACCATTCTCTAACATGATATCTTTAGTTAGTAACATTGAGATCCGCGGAGCTACCAACATTAAACTTTCTTTCTTATTGACACTTACAAATAAACACAAAATTGATACATTTCACAAACTGATTCGCTAACATATTCAAAAAGAATATTGTGAGCATTATGCACAAACTGATACATTGAACTAAGAAACACAAAATCGAAAATCTATGCGAGTCTTAATCGGAAGAGAGTAGTGGCAAAATCAATTTATACCCAATAGACAAAAAAAATGATGGATACAAAATGAAATCAGAAAGGGTTGTAGGGAGAAGAGAAAGGGTTGCAGAGAATTGATACCCAATACACAAAATTGAATTCATAACTTAACTAATAGAAGATTGGAAACACTGTAAATTATATTACTAAGTAGATTGATTCTGTAAATTATACCAGTGGGATTCGGCAAGGGGAGATCGTACCTGGAGTGAGAGAAAAAGCTGAGAGAAAGAGGGAGAGAGGCGCACAGACAGCCAGGGGCTTCGGCAAGGGGAGAGAAAAACTGCTACCGAAAAATTCAACTACGAAAAAGTCAATTTTTTATAACTCTTTTGTGGTTAAATCCTAAAACATTGTCAAAAAAAGCCCCAAAATCTGACTCACCAGCTTTAGGAGGGAATCTGTAGTCACTTATATTACAGAACAACAAACCGGTGAATTCACACCCTTTTTATGATTTGAAGATGAGAGAAAACTTACGGATTGAGTGGCTGTTGGCGGCGGATGGAGCTCCGTCTTTAAGATTAGGGCTCGGTTTTAGAGAATAAAATAGAGATAAAGGGGGAGAATTGCTGGGTTTGGTCGTAGAGGGAGCGAGGAGAGAGAAGGGATGGAAAAGTGTGATAATAGCCCTTCGCACATGTGAGAGTTAACAGAATGAGGGAGAGACTCGGGCGTGGGAGAATGAGACGAAGGAGACGTGAAACTTTTAAAATTAACATTTAACTTGATAATAATATTATAAATCATTTTGTTACAAACTTTTAAAATCATAGTTCACTTTTAAACAATGTGAGATACTTATTTTATATTTTTATTGGTAATGAAAGTTTAAGTATTTTATCTAAATACTTTAAAACCAACATCAATTTATAACCAATGTGAGATATATCTCTTTTATTGTTGAAAAATTAGTATTTTTAGTGAAAGAAATTGTGCAACTTGAGGCACAAATTTATATACATGTCTTTTGTTTGTTGGCGAAGGTAATTGCGCAAATGTGTTCTACTCGGTGAGAGTATCAAAATGATATATTTATTTAACCAAATCGAGTTTTAGATAATAAAAAATCTACCAACGAGCTCTAGCTCAACTGGTACTGCTCACGTCTCCTAACGACGGAGAGGTCGGGTGTTCAAGTCCCACTAGAGACACCCAGGACTTTATAACTTTCAATAGAAAGGTCGGGTGTTCAAGCCTCTCCAGAGGCAACTTTGTTGTTCAAGCCTTACCCAAAGGCCCCATTTAGTTGCTCGCTTATCTTAACGGAGAGGTTGAGTGTTCAAGCCCTACCAGAGGCACCCTGGTACATCACTAGTCTCATCCGAGAGATCGGGTGTTCAAAGCCTCACCAAAGGCACCATTTGTTCTAGCCATACCAAAGGCATCATATATCTATTTGTAGCCTTTCAAGGCATTAAAAAAAATAGGGGTTGGGGTAAGGTCTATGTCCCCTCCAACCTTTTAAAAAAAATTAATTTAAAAAAAAGGATAATAAGAAATCTAGACTTAAAGTATAATACTTGTTAAAAAAATTAATGTCTTAGTGAGAGAAATTGTGCAACTTGAGCACGAATGTCTTTACGTGTCATTTGTTTGTTGGTGAAAATAATTGCACAAATGTGTTCTACTCGGTGAGAGCATCGAAATGGTATATTTATTTGTTCAAATCGAGTTTTGGATTAATAAGATATCAAGACTTAAAATATAATACTTATTTAAAAAAATAGTGTTTTTAGTGAAACAAATTGTGCAACTTGAGGCACAAATTTCTTTACGTGTCATTTGTTTGTTGACAAAAGTAATTGTGCAAATGTGTTCTACTCGGCAAGAACATCGAAATGATATATTTATTTGTCCAAATCAAGTTTTGGATGAATAAGATATCAAAGCTTAAGTATGATGTTAAAAGTGAGTCATTAGAAGTAATATCTAACCTTGAAGAGTTTTATCCCACATTGGTTAGAAGTAATGTTAGTAGTAAAAGTTTTTAAATATGAGTCTTCAACTATTGACAATAGAAAAAGTTATATATATTAATACTAATACCCCTTATAATATTAATTATTATTATATATCATTATTAGTTAATGACTAGAAAACCAAAAGTTTTTAAAGCTTTCACATGGATGCTTTAGAATGAAAATTTATTTATTTTTTAACCAAGTTGAATCCTGGGGTAGTAGTTCCGGTCCCTCATTGCTACTACAGAAAATCGCGAGATGCCCGAAATGAGGTTTGAGAACAAGTGCAACGATAACACATACAAGGTCCAACCTCGAAAGCAAAGCAAAGTGCTTCCACCAAGTATCGAACCCACGCTGCATGCCTCCAGCATCTTATGTCCCCCTCCTTTTACCACTCGGCTATGCCTCGGGGGACAAGAATGAAAATTTATCAAAAGGTAGTGATGTGACATAACTATAGATTTTTAAAAAAAGATTTAACATTAGTACAACCGTGGATTTAATTATCATACTAATTGTGAAACCATGCCAACCATGGATTTTTCAAGTATGTCATGTTTGATCCTTCACGTAGATTTCAATTTACAAATAAACATTGACTATATTATAAATAGTATGTCATGTTTGATCAGTATCTGATTTAATTGATATATGCTCGAGCAGTATGCGGATAACACACACGCACTAAAGCTCCGTTTGTTTGACGAAAAACGATTTCTTGAAAATAAAAAAATATATATTTTCAAGTGTTTGGTAAATCTTTTGAAAATAAGCCAGAAAACATTTTTAGGTGTTTGTCGAACGCACGGAAAATGTTACGAAAAATAATTTATGAATAAATACAAAAAGTATATTCTAATATTAATGCTCATATTGAATACTCACTTTGTTCTGTGCAAAGAGTTCCTTATTCTATTTTGAGATGTTTCACTTAAAGAATTTATTTTTAAAAAATTAAGGCATAAAAATATCATTTATTATTAATGAGTTATTAAAAGTGTCATTTACTCGGAAAAACTTTTACGTTGACTACATTTTCCAAAGGTTGTCAAACAATGGAAAACAAGAAAAATGTTTTCTAAAAATCATTTTCCGTGAAATAAACGGAGTCTGAGTAATATATATACCTTGGTGGAAAGACTCGATGCAATAGCTTTTCAAGCATTCCACCACCCAGTTCTGGCTGATATCTATGAACATAGCAATCCACACATCAAAAGTAGTATATATGCTTTAGGTTTGAGTGCCTAGCAGCTTCCTAAAAACAAAAGTAAAAAGTTAAACCAGGAATTTGATTTGTTTCAAGACTCTTGATCTATATTCACTTTTTATACATTAAGAAAGAAAATTACTCAACAAAATGGTTGATGACGTGTGCTGTGACCATCTATATATATATAAAAGCTAGGTAGTCTAAAAGAGGTAAAATCCCGCCAAAATGCACTTGCTAAAAAAGGAAAGTCATCTTTAAGTATTATTATATAGTAGTTAGCATGCATTGGGAACACAAATCTGATTAATTGATTGCACAATTCTAAAGATTTATTGAAAATGTGCAAATATGCACATGTTGTAGAAAATAACAAGTTTCTATGTAGTAGTATTTAATATGGGTAGTCACCCATGTGAAAATCTGTTAATACAAATCTCTTTTGGTACATACTTAATTTATTGATTAATTAAAATGAGCAAATAACATTGGAATAAGAACAAATGTGCTATAAAAACATATTCATTGAATACTTGTGATTACAAAATAAAATATAATCACAATTAATTATAAAAAGTTTGCTATGAAAATCTTCATATATGACTTATCTGTATTTGAAACTTTTGTGTCTCTTTCATCGTATCCGAAATTATAATATCAAAGCAAACTTTATTTTTGCAAGTAACCACAGTTAATTATAACTTATTGGTAAATCATATGAATATATACGATTAAATTATAGTAGTAGATACCAACCACAAATTTCAAATATTTAATAAATCTATATGTTATATAGAGAATAATATACATCTGAATTACTATTTATATTACTTAAGATCCTAAATTTTAATAACAAAAAATATTAATTATTAAACTCTATAAAATTATGAACAAGAAAATGATTTAAACAATTCATAAAATATTTGATTAAATGATATCAATTATACCGATATAATTTGTTTCATTCATCATGTTTTTTCTTTATTTTTTTATTTTGTTTATTATCTTCATTTTATTTGTGTATAATTTAATTAAAAGAGATATATGCGCGTGCGTTTAACGCACGGGTGTAAAACTAGTTGACCTAAGAAAGAAACTATCCATCATCTTTGTTTTTTAAAAACATAATTAATTTGTAGGGTTAATATCACTTTTGGTACCCTAACTTTGCCTCCTTTTTACTTTTGATACCCTTTGTACCAAAAGTATCAAATTTCATCCTAAACGTTTGTGAGTTTCATCAATCTTCATACTTTCCGTCATGAATCTGTCAAATGCAAACGTGTTGATTCTTTTGTTAAATTTATATCTGATCAGTACATTACATTAGTTTTATACTTGATGGCTAATCGGGTCAGTGATCGATTAGCGTGGCAACTGTGTATAGAACTTTGCCTTGTATAGTTTTTGTAGGACTTTTCGAGGTTCGGCGGAAGACCTCTTCTCACCTTAGGAAGACCTCGCTCAAAGCTTAAGATCGGTAGACCTCGTGTCCAGGTGACCTGCTTCAACGTGTCCTCTCCAAAGCTAATCGATTAATTCAAACTTATTCATATATATTGTTTGAATTAATCCAAGTCATTCCCCGACATGTCAAGCCGAAAGCAACTTTCAAAAAGCGAAGACTTTTCGTCTGAAGGAAAGCGTGCATCGTTTCCCTACTTTTTGCTTCATCTCTCGATCGACACCAAATCGCCCACCTTTTTGAAGATCTCAGAAATGATTATCTGCTCTAGATAACTGGGAAGACGAAAATCCTTGACTGACAGCCCCATGCATTTAATGCATTTATGAATAGAGTTGTTGAAGTCTTCGTCCTCTCCAACGGATTCTTTTGAAATGCACCTGCTATAAATACTGCCATTGAAGACTGGAACATAGAGACACAGCTGTATGTAATCAATCGAACACTTAAAGAATTGCTCACGAAACTTCATAACTCCAAGTCTTTCGCCGGTGCATTCAATAGATCCTTAACGGATCTAGAAGTCCTCGTCGACAACAAGAAGTCGCTCATCAACATTTATTGCTTTATTCTTCTTGTTGTTAACTTCCATTAACTATACTTCTGCACTAATTAAATATCTTGTATTTACAGATATTTAATTCCCTAGACCCAAACACAAGTCAATATTTTGTACACGATCCATTAGGGATATTCTTTGTAATTGATCTAAGTGGAAAACATAGTGCACAATTTAAATCCAAGGTTATTGCCTTGGTGGTGGGCGTAGCACTCATTATAGTGTGAACCATCCCAAAATACTTGTGTTATTTCCTTGTTTGTCTATTACTTGAACTCTTAGTTTCATTGTTTATATTATCCATTTCAATGAGAACTTAAGTAACGTAAAAGGTCTACCGGTAGTCCTTATCGGCAGACCTGGAACAATTTTCTTGAAGGTCTTCCGCTACTTGATTCTTTTCATAGATTGCAAGTAACTTTCAAGGAACTTACTTAAAAGTTTTTAAAGTGTTAATAAGCTATTCAACCCCCCTTCTAGCTTATTATTGTGCTCATTGGGACCCACAATTGGTATCAGAGCCTTACTCTTCGAAAACAAGTTTTTCCAAGATTAAACTCTTGAGAGATACGACATAATGGCACAAACACACTATATGCTGCCTACATCTAATGCTAACCACGTCCCAATATTGGACGAAGGTCATTTTGATGTATGGAAGGATAAAGTAATGAGATTCATGAACTCTATTGACAACAGGTTATGGAAATGTGTCACTTCGCAGTCAACATGTACCAATGAAGGCAAATCTTCTAGCCTCCATCGCTGGGAACCCCTGCGAAGTTCCTAAAGAAGAATCGAATGGACAGAGGGCGATAGAAATTTGGTAGAACTTGACAAAGAAAGCAATCAATATAATCACCAGCTCTCTAGACACAAGCACCTACCAAAAAGTGATTCGATGTACAAGCTTGAAAGAGATGTGGGAAGCTCTTGTAGAATACTTGGAAGGAGACCAAGACACAAGAGACAATAGAAAATATACATACATCCAAATAGCGGTTTGATTCTTTCAAAAGGATCCTAAGGAAACCTTGAGACAAGCATAAGATCGATTCAGTGAGGTAATAAATAGTTGCTTTTCTCTTGGTAAAACATATGACAAAAAGGAAATGAACATGAGGTTTCTAGGCTCTCTAGGTAGCTTATGGCATGTGAAGACCACGGCTATGAAAGAATCTAAGAACTTAAACGAGATGACTCTTCGTAGTCTCTACATAAGTTTAAAGGTTTATGAACTTGAAGTTAATCAAGCTCTAGAGCAAGACAAGCAGTTGAGCGTGTCTTTGCCGACCATGGTCCAAGAAGAAATCATTGTTGAAAACAAACCTTCTACTTCTTCCAGTGAAAATGATTTTTTATCTGATGAACAATTTGCTATGTTTGTTAAACGTTTTCAAAAATTTGCAAAATATGGAAGGAAGAACACTCACCAACAACCTTTCAGGAAAAATGGTGAAAGCTCATCTAAGGAAGAGCTTGTGTGTTATAATAAGAAAACCACAGTCACTTTGCCTCAAAATGTCCTAAGCCAAAATTTGAAGCATACCGAAAACCCACTTTTAGAAAATTTCAAAAACAAAAGGGTATGTTGGCTGAAGACATAGAAACAAAACAGGTTGCTTCATGGTTTGAGGCCGATTCGAGAAGAGGAGGAAGAGGATTGTGAGCAAGCTAACATATGCTTAATAGCTCATGATTCATGTCCTACCTATGACTCTGAAAATGAAGTTGTAGTTTCACCAAGTCCTTTGGACAAAAATGAAACCAACGGTGATAGTTTCGATGGAAGAACTTCTCAAGGATAATCGGGATATGCTTGAAGAATTTAATTCCTTTAGAGTAGCCTATGTTAAGCGGCCAAGAAGCGTGAAACTTACAAGAAATCTTTGATGGCGGTGAGATTCAAACTCTCAATAGGCGTCAACAAGAGAGTATCAAGCGAAGGAAGAAAACAAATTTCTTCATGACAAAATTGATTTGTCGTGAGCACATCAAAGGACTTGACCTAGAGAAAATTGCCTTGCAAAGACAATTGACTCTGGAATAGCTCAAGGATGCATTTGAAGAAATCCTTACAAGCCAAAAATCTAGCAATGATAAAAGCAGGCATAGGATATTCGGATGTGTCTCTTCCGACAATCTCTTGATCAAAAGAAAGGTGAATCCTCAAGCGCTAATGATATATCTTTCTCTAAACAGACATTTGGAAATATATGGAAACAAGGCCTTGGTTATTCAAGTGTTCCTTATGTTTACCCTAAAGTTCAGAAAGGAAAAGCCAAAATGACTGACTCAAATGAGAAACCTGAAAAGGTAACGGTAAAGAAAGTGAAGTCTACCGGCAACAACTATGCCAAGGCAAAGTCTGCTGACGGTAGACCTACTAAACCTCTACCGGTAACTATCAAGTTTGTCTATGAAACAGAAAGCTCCTTTACTGTTGAAGGTAAACTTAAAGGTATTCTACCGAATCCTCTAAAAAGGTATTCAACGGAAAAGCTAAAGCTAAATCTGTTGGTAACCTACCTAGGAAGATTCAAAAGAAACCAATTAAGTCTACCGTCAACAAGCAAGCTGAACCAAAAATGGATATCAAGAAAAGGAATAATCATAAGCACTCTTCAGTTGAAGACTCTAACAGTTCTCTATGGACTTTTCATTTATGTCATTCTTGCCATTGCTTAGGCCATCTGGCACCGGAATGCTACTGCTAAGGTTCACCCAAGATCCGAGAGACCTAGTTCTCTCAAGGTCAAGCGGTATGGGTTGCAAAAGGTTGCTAATCCTTAGGACCCAAAGAAAATAAAGGGTACCTTGTTTTGCTTTAACTTCTTTTCGAGAAATGCTTCATGGCTATAGAATCGAGAAAACAAAGACATCACGGTACCTAGGCGGTGGTGACTGAAATACATAGGAGCGAAGTCTTCTTCTGGATATAATGAAGCAAAAGGACCAGGTTATTTTCGGAGACAATGCAAGAGGAAAGACAATTGGATATGGCTCATTACTAGAGGAAGTCTCTCCATCAACAAAGTTTCTCTAGTAAGTGGTTTAAAGCACAATCTTGAGCATATCACAGTGCGACAAAGGACTTCTATGCCAATTCAATTCCAAACCAATGCCTCATCAAACGGTGAATATGTCTCTACAATCTTACGGCCAGAGCAATAGACAATGTCTATATCGTGGACTTAAATCTTCTAGGGAGATTCTCAAACCTGTGTCTAGTAGCCAACAATGTTCGTGACAACAGGCACAAGCGTCTCGATCACTCAACTTCAAGCACCTCTCAAGCTCTCCAAAAATGGGCTTGTCGAAGGTCTACCTACGGTTCTGCGCGATCATGGCAGAAGTTATAAAGCTTGTCAATTAGGAAAACTTTCAAGTCTTCCTTGAAAAGAACATGTTATCAGACAATGCGGAGACCTCTTCATACGCATATGGATCTCTTTGGACCTATTACAACAGCCGATATTTCGGAGACAAGTACACACACCGTAGTAGTTGATGACTACTCTAGATTCACTTGGATTGAAACTATGACATCTAAAGATGAAAGCGTATGATCTAGTCAGCTGCACTTTTTAGAAGACTTCAAACTCAAAAGCTTGAAGACATTTGTGACATAAGATCGGACAACGACAACTGAATTCAAAAACAATGGTGTAGAAAATCTTCGCGATGACCATGGGATGAAGCCACAACT
>JABEVN020000356.1:0-33546 GCA_013146195.2 Codonopsis lanceolata | reverse complement strand
ATTATCTTTGGATGGGTGCCACATCGATGCTCGGTGATTACATCGACTTTAATCGAGGGAACATTAATCGAATCTAATAAAATGCCAATGCGAGCCGCATAATTGTTACGGCAATTACTACTTCCCAATTGCGACCAACGATGGAGGTGTGTGAGGTCAGTGCGGCGATTAGCCCAAAAATCACGAATCACGTAGTCGTGAAAGGCGTGCATGTTAAAACTTAATAAGCAAACCAAACTAATGCATTTGGACTCCAGTAATACCGCAGTAGATATTTACTTGACTTAAACCAATCAAGGTCGAGGTGTCAAGACGAACATTCGAATCGGCAATCGCCATAGGTACCATTTGAAAGAACTCGACCTTAAATATGGCTTCCCAATCTTGTAATGATTAACCTCGTGTCATTATAACCCAAGAGAATGGTCAATGTTACGAAGAAACAACATAAGCTGAGTTCCAACCTTCAAATTCAACTCATGATATATATCAATATTACATTCAACTCATGATATATATCAATATTACATTTAATTTTCAAACGGGGCTCTTTCGCAGGAGCGGAGGATTAATTAATAATTTGTATAGAAATTACGGGCGGACAAAACGATCCGAAAAAAATTAAATTACTTAAGTTAATTACGATAACAATTAAAAAGAAAAAAAATATATTTCAAATTACAAAACTTACGTTTTTTTAATTTTTAAATTTGTATATGAAATTACGGTCGGAAAAAAATTAAAAAAAAAAAAATACAAATACAAATTTTCGCAACCATAAAGCTGTAAACGTAAAACCGTAAAATATTAGCGTAAAATCGTAATATCTCGGTAAAGAGTAACTAATTTTCGCAAATGTAAAATAATAAGCGTAAACCGTGTAAAATTAAATGTAAAATAATAAGCGTAAACCATCTTGTAAAATGTAATATCTCAATAATTTTCGTAGTAATAAAATAGGGATAGAAAAAAAGTGATAAAAACGGTTGAGGTTATGAGATTAAACGTGACAGAGAGACATTCTTTATATTTCATATATATATATATATATATATATATATATATATATCAATATTACATTGAAATGAATGCCTACACATAATTTTTGTTTAAAAATTTGACATTCATCAACTTTTTAAAAACTACAATGAAAATTCTTTTAAAAAATTGAGAGACACTATTTGGAAATTGATGTTGCAAAATAGTTTTTTATTCAATAGTGTAGAATCTTGGTAAAAAAGATAAAATTGATTAATTTGAATCTGAAATTGTGGGTCGGAAAAAATGGGCGGACAAAAATTAAATTGATTAAGTTAATTACGATAACATAAAAGCTGTAAAAGCTAATAACCGTAATGGGGAAGAGAATGAGTCGGGAGAATTGCAAGAAAGAGGGAAAGAATACTTCTTGGGAAAATCGCCATTCGCATTATCTGAAATAAAGTCGTTTGGATCATCGTAAACAGATGAAGTTCGACCCTTTTTTATTCCAAGTCAATTGTAAGCATAACACCGACTCTATTGTATTATAGATTGTTTTTTACATGAAGTATGCTTGAACATATTTACGGTGTCATAAAAACTACTTGAAATCACATGAAAACATAATCTTAACAAAAAAATTGATTTTTTGCTGCTACAAATTCCACATAGTAAACCTTGTTTTATGTTAATCAAACTAAATCTTTTGATAGGATTGATTCAACCTTTTGTATTTGAGAGACACTATTTGGAAATTGATGTTGCAAAATAGTTTTTTATTCAATAGCAGTAAAATCTTGGTAAAACGAAGAATTGATTAATTTATATACGGAATTATGGGTCGAAAAGGCGGGACAAAAATTAAATTGATGAAGTTAAATACGATAACATAAAAGCGTAAGCTAAAAACCGTAATGGGGAAGAGAATGAGTCGGGAGGAATTGCAAGAAAGAGGGAAAGAATACTCGGTGGGAAAATCGTCATTCGCACATGCGGCGAAATAAAGAAATCGTTGGATCTCGGTGCAAAAGTCGACCCTTTTTATTCCAAGTCAATTGTAAGCGTGACACCTTGACCTCTATTGTATTATAGATTGTTTCTTACATGAAGTATGCTTGAACATATTTACGGTGTCATAAAAACTACTTGAAATCACATGAAAACATAAGATTAACAAAAAAAATTGATTTTTTTGATGCTACAAATTCCATATAGTAAACCTTGTTTTATGTTAATAAGACTAAATCACATAAATAATACCTTTACATAGACACATTTTGTTAATTTTTTTGATAGGATTGATTCAACCTTTTGTATTTGATGTGAACATCATTATATAGCACTCTTGAATGGTAAACTTTCATTACAAATACTACAATAAATTACATTATTTGTGTTTTAATTATACGATCGATAATTATATATTTAGATCTGACCATATTCCAAGTTATATATATATATATATATATATATATATATATTGTAAACATTCAAGTTTAAGCTATGCATTTGTATTATTATTATTACTTAAATTGCATATCAACTTCTGATATGTTAACTTCCAATTGAATTCAACTTGGTATTTATATGTAATGAAAAGATTTCAAGAAGGTCTTGGTTGAAGGAGCAGTGTAAAAGAAAGTATCTTATTATATGCTTCACACTTCTTAGTCAAACCTTGTTTGATTGGTAACCTCCTTAGTTGTAGTAGCCTGCCTATATATGTAGCTGCCCAGGAGAACTATAATATTGAAATCGTTCGCCACATAGTTCTCAACTTTGCCCATCTTTTAGGGAAGAAGCACACAATTACCCTAGGAGCCTCTTGTCGCCTTTCGTAAGTTCTAGAGATCTCAGGTAGTCTAGCATCTTTTAACGGATTACCTAGATATGGTCTCACTTTTATTGCATTTTTAGAAAAAACTCTCAAATTCTATTAATTGTCGGTCAAGTAGTATCCGTCTCTCTTATGTGTTTCTCTCGATTGGAAGATCAAAAAGTAACATTTAAGACCGGGAGAGCAAAGCCAAATCTCACGATCTAAGCTGGGGTTGGCCTTGAGGTGAGTGTAACTAACTTGAAGATTGTTCTGCAAAGCATGCGTTCAAGCTCCCTTCAATGATTTATAGCTACATAAATCAAACAGTTTCTCAATTATTTATAAACAACCCCAACAATTACATAGACTCTGCATACAAATGTACACACAGATTCAATGACACATTCAAGGAGAGGAAATTGGTATGACTATTTCTCTTCACATTACAAATCCAAACTTTACAATTTAAGCTAATCAAACCTCTTAACGAATACAAACGTATCCAAGTATTTACGTAATCCAAGAATTAAAGGATAGAATCCGCCGCCCAAACTCCACATCATCAACTCCCACGACATCGAACTTGTAAAGAGAAAGCACGATGAGCGTAAGGTTTTTAAAGCAGATTATCTATTCTAATGAGAAAAAACAATTTAAAATTGATAATCACGTGTACACATTCACATATTATATATATATATATATATATATATGCATATAAAACAGACCAAGCAATGTATATATAGCATGGCGGTGAAAAAAAATTAAGCAAATGAATGGAATAGAATCATGTGTACACATTCACATATGTATTTTTATTAAGCAAAAATTAAGAATTATAGAGTAGAATCCGTCATTCGCAAACTCGCATCTTCAACTCCGCTGACATCGAACTCTCCAAAATTGTTTGGATTTGAATCTATAGTTCTTTATGTCACCATCTTCAACCTTTAGAAACCTAGTTATATCTCTCAATCTACCTTCCCCATGCCATCTTAAACAAAATTGAAAAACATGAAACAAAAGTAACCTTGGAGAAATTCAATTTTCCATTCGAAATCTCATAATGGCCTCATACGAATCCAATTCAGTCAAGTGAAAGGGTTGCAGGGAGAAGAAATCAATTAATTCGGGTGAAAGGGTTGCGGGGAGAAGAAAAAAAGACTGGATTTTGATGTAGAAAGAGATATCATACATGGATTGGGATTTTGATTCCAAGCCCTAGGCTTGTCGAAAAAAAGAGGAGATGGGCATAAAGAGTTGGAGCTTAGATCAGTTGAAAGGGGCTTCGGTCATAATGAGAGAAGAAGAGAGAGGTAATAGATCAAAATATGAAGAGAGGCTTTCATTTTAAATACAAACTCGAATGGAGGAGTATTGAACACACAAAATCTCTACCTGAGATTTGAAATAGCATTTACCTTTCCAATGCAATAAGTAATGATAGTGTTTGTTTTTAATATTGTGGACCCAAAACTGTGGGTTGCCCACGGTTTGTATTAGAAACCGATTATTTAGTAACTAATATTTGACATATGTACCCTTTAGAAGCAAAATATTTTCATTATACTTTTAGCAATAGGATTTGGGTGGGAACTTGCTATTAATGGTATACTTTTTCCTTTTAATAGATATATAGATAATTAGATATGCAAATCGTTGTGTAATCGACATCTTTGATTGATGAAGAACATTGTAAGCGCCACCTAGCATAATAATTTGAAATAAAAGTACTTTTAAAATCAATAGCTACGCATTTTTCATATATTGTTTGAACTATTAATAAACAAACCATTGAAACATATACTACACTTTACAATTAAATAGTCTCTCTTCGATTCAATTGTCTTGGTACAATCTATCTTGCAGATTTTTAATTGAAACCTGAAACTTACCTATGGTAGGTAAATATCTTTAATTCATCTATTAATTTGTGTAGTGCATACATATATGCAAGTCATCAACCTGGTCGGGCGGGCCGACCCAAAATAGTTGCGGCTCTCATAAAACTTAAGCCCAACACATGCGTGCCGGGCCTTTGGGCAAAAAAAAAAAAAAAAACTATTTTTTTATTAAAAAAAGCTCACAAATTAACTAATGAAATTTATATAACACTATCTTTATTTTTATTTTTTTACCTTTATTTTTGCTCTGCAATTAGACACTACCTGGTACCTTTCAAAATAGTGAATTAGAGGAGAGTGTAAATGTTATTTCTCCGACATGGTGAAGTTGGATGCCAACGCCGACTTTTGGATTTCACTGAGAAACCGGAAGCAGCCTATATTGGCACTATAGAATCAGGGAAGATGACAAAGGATCTTGCACTCATTCTCCATGGATCCAAGTAAGTGGCTTGGTATTTACTTGATGTTCCTAATTTTACCTTTTTGTGATGATTTACTGATTTTGAAATTTGCTTTTTATACGTTGTGTAGGCTCGTAGGGAGCACTACCGAACACCGGAATTCATTCATGCCGCGGCAGATGAGCTGAAAGCAAGACTCCAAGGAAAATCATCACTGTATGTTTAGATTTATGTTTTAATTTTTAATTTTATAATTAAGTTTAAGCATTTAATTTTATGATCGGGTCGGACCAAGCTTTTCGGGCTTTTTAAGATTGGGCCAAATTCGGGCCTTTTAAATTGAGGCCCAAACCCTTGAAAATCGGGTGAATGGGCCGGGCCGTGGCAAGGCTCAATTTTGATAGCTCTACATACATGTAACTGTATCATTAATATCGTGTTAGCTCCCTAATTATTTATTTCTAGTTTTGATAATACGACAAATTGGAAATTGTTTGGGTCACTATGACTGCTTACATTTTAATACATATTTAAAACTTATTACATGATTAAACGAATTTAAAAAACAATTATGATATTTTTTGCTGTGGTATAAGGAGTTATATTCGGTAGTGCAAAATTTATTGTAACATCTACTAATAGTTTGATGTCATCTTCTTGCTCAATGTTTCTTATCATAAGTAATTATGTGCGTCAATATGTCTAATTCTAACTTTATGATTATGATTAATCCAAGCGTATTACAGTTATATATCATATAAAATATAAAATATGAGTGTAAAAATATGGTATTCAACATTTATTAATAAATAATCATTTACCTAGAAAAAATATGACAATCTTATTTAATTGAAACTATATTATTTTTTGTCATCCAAACGTTAAACATAATTTTAATTAAACAACTGAGTATATTATACCTCATACAAATAAAATGTCACACCCACAAATGCTCCTGCTCCAGCCAAAGAAGATGGAAAACTATAAATTAAAGCGCACTGGCATTGCACTGAGATATCACCAAAACACAAAACAAACCAAAACAACCAACTTGCTTTTTGTTCAAACCTAATATAATACTAAAATGCAAGACGTATGACAGCTTCTTTCCTCAAAATCATTGAATAAACCATCAACATAAAGGCAAGCAACCAGAAGGGAGGGAGGGAGCGGCGAAAGAGATGTCCGAATACGTGTTCTGAGGGTACAGGGGTTCATAGCGGCTTGGTCAAGTCGCTTGGAGAAAGGGCACGTAGTACGAACCACCATACGTGCGAGATCCAGGCAATTTAGGTCCCCATCATGTATCCATGAATTGATTTATCTACAAAAGTTTTTCATGGGTAAACATAAATAAATATCAATTACTACTTTCTATAACATGAAAACTCAAATACCTTGTCTACAATTATTGCCAGAAAATGTGGATAAGGTAAGATACCTTTGGGAGCTAGATGGAGCCAAGGAGAGACTAAAAGTTATGAAAGCCGATCTTATGGTGGAAGGAAGCTTTGACCAAGCCATACAGGGAGTTGATGGTGTTTTCCACACTACATCTCCGGTGCTTGTTATATACGATAACAACATCAATGTAAACTTACTATCAAACCCATGAGCATGATTATGAATTTAATTTTATGATAAATTCATCAGCCATAACTAAGCTATACAGTTGCTTGTGTTGGCAGGCCATCTTGATTGATCCTTGCATAAAGGGAACCATGTATGTGATCAACTCCTGCAAGCAAGCAGTGTGAACAGGGTTGTGTTCAACCTGGAAATCGGAAGTAATTTTAAAAGAAGAATGGAAAAAGGAACTCAAACTCCAATTGTGGGGCGAAGTTGGAAAGAAATGATGCTATTTATAATGTTGATGGTTGAGGAATTGTTGGGCTTTTGAAAATTATACTTTTAATATTAATTTAATACAGTAAAAAAGATGTTATCATTTCATGCAAGCAAACATCTTTTCATTCTCGCGACTTCCTGCACAAGAAACCAAGAAAGCTTTTTAGCTTCCCCAGAGCAACATTTAAAGAGAAGGGCCTTTTTTTTCTTTAATTTAATTTTTGTACTTTTGATTTCATTCCTTCAATCTATGGTTTCTTTGAAAACCCATGTGCTGGTTGGGATGTTTCTTTGAAAACCATGTGTTGGGGAAATCGATAGTTTTTTAAAAATAATTAAAAATTATTAGTAGTAATTTACCATTATATTACTTGCATATTTACATTCTATTTTAAAAAGCTTGTTTTGGGGGAACTTGCTAATTTTGGAAACTTTTTCCTTTTAATAGATATATAGATTCTGATGCGAGCTTCGAGTCCGCGTTCTTCGAGAATATGTATTGTTCATTGATATGATGTAATTACAAAAATTGCATCTTAATTTTTAAATGACTATTTAATTGAAACCACATAAAAAAAAAAACATGTATATCTTTCAATAACATAACTTATATATTACATTTCAATTTTCAATTACATAAATAATTAACAAAAAAAGAGAAACTGTCACTCTAATTTGAACATGACATAAAGTTCTCAATATTCTTACTTATTTGTAATGAACCATCATAAAATATATATATTTTTGTTTAGTTTATTGAGTTTTGTATTCTTTTCAGTTGTCTAGTGTGCATTCATCTGATATTTATAAAATCTCAAGCATATATCAATTCATTTTCATACTGTCAACTTCATAAATTGAATAAGTTCCATACTGACACCGTGTCATAAGCACATACACAAAATTTGGTGATAATTTAAACTAAAAAAAACAAACAAAGTCAAGCCCATGAGTATTTTTTATTTGTTTTTTTTTTAATATTATAGAACTGTATTTCAAGATTTGTTAAAAACAATCGTAAGTATTTTTATTTACCTAATTTTTATTTATAATAATACTAAGTTATTCAAATGTTTGAATAAATACCATTTTTACTAATTATTTTTATATATTGATTTTGTTTGTAATTAGTTATATGCACATGGACTCTGTCTGACTTATGAATAGCTTGCCTAGAAATTTGATTTCTACTTTATTTTTGTGTAATATTTAATAGTTATATGGCTTTGGTATGTAATTAGTTATATGACATTTTCGAATTTAATTCTCCAAATAAAAAAAGTAAACTCAATTGGAATAGTTTCTGTCAACATCATTAAATGACATTTCTCAAATTCAATTTTAATTTTTTTTGACATAAACAGAACATAAGTTATTCCATTTTTGAAAAGTGAGTTTTGGCGGGAAATTTCTAAAAATTATGCACTTCTGTTTTTATATATACTACGACACAACCGTGTAATGCACAGTTTAATATTGATATAAATAAAACAATATAAATTTTTAACGATAACCATATAACCGAATAATTCTATGAAAAATCACGAGTTCAATATGCATATAAAACAAACTATAGAAAATTATGTTAATAAAAACAATAACTTTTTTAACATATCTTTAAATTGATATCGAAGTGACATGTCCTTGACCAAAACAGTTTACTTTGTACAACAAAAATTGAAGTTAATCATATAAAATCTATATATATATAATAACAATCGTGATTTTTCCGCCTAAATGTTTTCCATAAATGTAAACATAAATATGCATTGGAAGTTGAAACACTTTGTTTTATTACATTTTTCTTCATTTTTATACTAGACATTTAATTAAAATGACATTGGAAATAGAAACATTTTGTTTTGTTACATTTCCTATATATAATGACAAATGTAATTAGCACATCAATATATAGTAAGATCCGATCCCTTCAAAATGCACTTACCAAAAATAAGAAGATATATATAATGAAAAATGTAATTTGCTTATCTCAAGATTGTTAGATAACCACCGTAACTAATTACAAAATAAGGATTATATTTATATATGTACACATATACAAGTATTGATAAGTAAATAAAAAAACATAAAAAACTATTAAGAAATTAAATACCATCAATCTAATAGGCAATGTCTTTTCTCTTTTTACCAATATGCAAGGGGAACAAGAATAACAATTTAAAAACTTATTATGCTATAAGATCTTCATATATTGATATTAATTTACTTGTGAGTTTTGTTAAGATAAATTCTATTCATAGAAGCTAAAGAACAAGTACATAGTGAAATATAATTTGATGAACAATTATGGATCCTTAAAGTCTGACATGTCTAATTTTATACTCAACAAACATTACTTACTCAGCCATAAATACTATGTGACCACTTTTGTTGCGTATAACCCAGTAATTTCACCGGTAAAATTAGTAGCATCAACCAACGAGCTCTAGCTCAACTGGTACTGTTCACTTCTCATAACGGAAATGTCGAGTGTTCAAGTCTCACTAGAGACACCCTGGACTTTACAAATTTTAATAGAAAGGTCGGGTGTTCAAGCCTCTTCAGATGCAACGTTGTTATTCAAACCTTACTCAAATGTCCCATTTAGCTGCTTGCTTATCTTAACGGATAGGTCGAGTGTTCAAGCCCCACCAGAAGCACCCTGGTGCATCACTACTCTCAACCGAAAGGTCGGGTGTTTAAAGCCTCACTAGAGACACCATTTGTTCTAGCCACACCAAAGACATCATATATCGATAATTGTAGCCTTTCAACGCATTAAAATATTAAAAAGTAAGGGTTGGAGTATGGTCTATGTCCCCTCCAACCTTTAAAAAAAAGTAGTAGCATCAGTTATGGCATGTTGGATGAATGGACTTTTAAAGATCAACATGATCCTGGTGAGAGGTGACAACATCATTATTACCGGATTCCATTTTCGCTCATTGACATTGTAGAAAAGCGAGGATGAATATGAGCAAGTAAATCGTAGTCTAATTGCTCTGAGAACATGTACAATGACTCTAGAGGGGTGTGATTATGTATATGGGCAAGTAGCCGAGTATCATACTCTGTGAAAAGTACAATGAATTAAGAGCAATCATAGTTTAAATGTCTATTTCATAGTTTATTGAATTAAGTTTAAATATTTGTATATATAGTTGTAATAATTAAGTACATATATTATCAGTGTCACCTCATTTGGGTGACACTATTAATGAAAGAGTTTTTGAGTCTGAGATATTTTGGTCATTTCGGGGGAGGGATGACCATAGAAAGTATGTAATTTGAGTCGTTTTTTTTTTGTTTATCGTCATTTGAGTTTGTTGTGCAATTTTTATTATCTAACAAATATATATTCGTTTAAATATATATAGATTTTTCATTCATGTAATAAGCAATAATTAAATTCACTTATATTTTTATCCTTACATTTTAATTATGTGTTTAATTTTCATAACACACGAACTAAAAGATAAAAAAATACATATTAATATTGATTAATACAGATTACGTGCATTTTGTTATGTGATAGATAGTAGTAGTAACTGTACATATTTAATCATAGTGATCGTAGTAGTAATCACACATATTTAATGACAAATGTTGTATTTAAAAAAATATTCTAAAATATTCTAAAATATTTTATTTATTTATTGTATTCTCTATTAATAATTTTACCTTTTCTTAATCGATATGTTATAATAATTTCAGTTATGTACATCGAACTCATAATATTTACATTACAATTATTTGTTTATTTTATTTATTATCATTAAAGTTTTTAATCATGATATTAGTTTTAAAATTATATATATATATATATATATATATATATATATATATATATATATATATATATATATATATATATATATATATATATGTATGTATGTATGTATGTATTCTTTTAATTTTGTTTTTTCACTTCATTTGCTTATGTATAATTTGATTGAAAAATATATATATAACGTGCGTTTAACGCATGGGTGTAAAGCTAGTTATAATCAAAGCACTTGTGCGATGCACGAAGCCTATATTCATATCAATACAATAGTTAAAACTTTAATGCATGCTAATAAAATACAAAAATGATTGCAACATAAAGATTATGAGTTCAATGTGTAGAATTGAATATCATAATTTTGTAACATTAAAATTAAGATTATTTTGTTTGGCTCTCATGTAGAGTTCAATTAAAAATCTAAACGTATAAGCAAATTAAAAGAAATAAAAAAATTAATGAAAATCAATAGTCTTTAGTTTTAAAAATGTTTTACCTTTGGAAAAAAAATCAATTTATAGAATAAAAATATTAAGAATTTCAGTTCAATTCAAATTATAATATTTTTTTCTGGATATAAACAATAAAATTTACACTGAAGCCCACAATTCCAATTCTAAACAATGGAATTGAGGTTCACTTTCTCTCATTCTCTACTCTGAAGTCTTAATAAAATTTAAATTCACTTATGTGTTTTTCGTATTAAAAAATGTTATTAAAATATATATAAATAAAAGTTACATTAATGTTAAAAAAAATTGATAGTGCATATAATATCAGGCAAATGGCAAATTGTTTGTGATATACTAACATATTTTGTCTTAAAACCTTAAAAACTACACTTTTCAAAATTGGTACTTTTTACAAAATAATTCAAGTATTATGGTTCAATTTAAAAATCAGATATAAAGAAAAAATAATTAAAATAGTATATAACCAAGGAAAATAAAATGTAGGAGATGGGTCAAGGAAAATGAACCAAAAATTCAAACGATCGATTGATAGAAATCGGAAAATTTGGTTTAAACCGTGCTATAGATAAATTTTGGACCGCGACCCGGTAAACACTCATAAAATCACATTGTTTTAGTTGATTTATATAAACGAAAAAAAAACACTTTTACCCTAATTTCACCACACATTGTAAAAAAAAATTACGCATTTTTTGCAGCGATGACGAACCTCAAGGTTACCACCTAAAGAAAGTCCGACAACGGAAGCTATGACCACCGACTTACCGGAAACTTGTTGGTATGTTCATATTTCCAAAAATATTTCAAAAACTCTGTTTAACTTCAAAACTCGTTTATTAAGGCCTCGTTTGGTGCAGCGTTTTGAAAACGTAGTTTTTTCAACAGCGTTTTTAAAACGTAGCATTTTTAAAACGCAGTTTTATTTTTGTAAACACGTTTGGAAAACTATTTCAAAACACTATTTTTCATAAACAAAGTAGTTGTAAACGTAGCATATTTTTTAAACGCTACAAATTAGAGTGTTTTAAAACGCTCCACATTTTTAAAACGCTGCATTGAAACACTTTTAAAGAGAAAACGTTGCGTTTTGTACCAGCGTTTTGACCAAAACGCTCCACCAAACAAGCACTTTCAACTAAAAAACAAATTCGATCTGAATGTTGATTAATTTCATCATCAGCACTTTTTTTATATCTGAAATTTTTAACATGTATAAGCAACTAAAAAATCAGAAATTATCGGGTTTCCATTTTTTTTACATGTAGCTAGCTATCTCAAAAAATTGATCATATCTCGATTTATAGAATTTTTTTATAATAATAACTTTGGTTATGATGAAATAGAGAAAAAACTTGTCAGATCTTGGTATTATTATTAATTGATTGTCTGTGAATTAGATTTACTTCAAAGTGTGTGTATATGATTTAGTTTCAAAATCGTTGTTTTATTTCATATTTATTTTTCATAGCGTGGATATTGATACAAATAAATTGAGAAAAAGAACTTGGTTTTGTTATCTCTCATGTTTCTACTATGCATATTTTTCTTAATATACTAAATAATAATGTGAAGAGGTTTTTGAATCATTTATCCAATCAATCATAATAATGATATTTTATATTTTCAATTTCCAATGTAAAAAGTGACTTATATATAAATTATAAGTGTTTCTAAATTTGGAAAGTCACTTTTGGCAAAAACTTTCCAAATCTTACTCCTCTCCTTTTATATATGTATAGATATTAACCACACTACTTATTTTAATGATGATCATGTATTTAAATATTTTAAATAAAATAATATATTACATCAATATTTATAATATATAATAAATTACAGTTTTTCCTTAATTTGTATGTCCAATCAAACATACAATTTTAATGATGAAAAAATTTCATCTGAAAAATATTCAGTTTGATTTAAAAAGTTAAATCAAGATACAAGACTATAATATACGATCGTTGAGAATATTATGTATATTCTAAAGTTTTTTTTATACAAGACTATAATATACGATCGTTGAGAATATTATGTATATTCTAAAGTTTTTTTTAAAAAAAAACTATTTTTGATCCTCAATATATGAAAGTTTCAATTTGAGTCATTTAAATGGTTGATAATTAAAGTTAATTTTAAAAAAATCATTACGTTTTTTTAAATACAAAAAAATATATAAATTTTCAATTACTACAAGATCTTATACATATCAAATAAATTTTGTAATCAGTTTATTCAATATTGATGAATAATTAGAAGTACCTAATTGACTACTAAGAGTATCATTTTCTTTATATATATAGCTAGGCTTAGAGTTAAACCGATTAAGAATTAATAAAAACAATGATATAATAATTTATGTTATGATTTAGTAGCCAATTAGTAACAATGATATATCATTATAGTTTATCTTCAAAAAATTTATGTTCTGTATCTATACCCCATTGTCATATAAATATCATTATTGTTTGTACATTGTACCTCGTGTGTTAAACGCACGTAAGAATTAATGCACGTAAGATATTTTATTTAACTGAACTATACATAAATAATAAATAAAATGAAGAAGAAAAAAATTAAAATAATAAATTAAGGAGAACCCCTTAAATAAAAATATATCATTGTAAACTTGTACTAATCAGATTTTCATTGCCCATTACAGCTTGTTTGGATTGATATGTTTCACTAACATGAATAAGAGCGACATTTTGGAGACTATTGTTCTCTGTTTTTACAAATGTGATTGTGAACGGATTTCCTATAATTTATACTGATTTTAGAAATCAAAAATTGAGTGATTCAATTACGCATGTGATGCTTTGGCTGCTCATGGTTTCTACATTAATTCAACATTATTTACAATGTAACAAAAATATAGTTGTTACATTCAATTAACTTGATTTAAAAAAGCACAACATGAAGAGTTTTTGCATAAATCTAAATACAAACCAATGTAAAGAAGTATGCCAAGAGATATTGATCATAACATTGACATTTTTTTATTTTTAATTCCCAAAGCAAAAGTTTAACATTCAATGTAATCTAGATTTTGAAGATTAGACTTATTTAATGATGATCTATTTTTAGTAAGTGTATTTAGACAGAAAATTAAATGTGTTATGTGCATTAGTCATTATATATATATATATATATATTCAACATTATTTACGATGTAACAAATATAGTTGTTACATTCAATTAGCTTGATTTAAAAAAGCAGAAAATGAAGAGTTTTTGCAGAAATCTAAATATTGACATTTTTTTATTATTTTTAATTCCCAAAGCAAAAGTTTAACATTAAATGTAATGTAGATTTTGAAGGTTAGACTTATTTAATGATAATCTATTTTTAGTAAGTGGATTTAGACGGAAAATTAAATGTGTTATGTGCATTAGCCATTATATATATAGTAACAAAATTTGCTCAATGTGTTATGTAAAACAAAATTAAGTGACCCTAAATACAACACAAAAAACACATATATCATTGTTTTTCCAAAATATTTTGAAGATACATGTCTCTCTCTCTCTCTCTCTCTCTCTATATATATATATATATATATATATATATATATATATATATATATATATCTATATTTCTATATATATATACACACACACACACACACATATATATATATATATGACAATGTCGATACTATGATTTCTCTTTTTGGGCCAAGTTTTGTTTAGCCTTTTTAGTTATGTATGGTTTGAGTATACCTTATATGTTCCGAGTATTTTATTTCCGACTTCAATTCCTCCTTTATCGGATAAAAAAAGGTAAGATATATGACTATTTAGTTAAGTAGGTTTTATCGTTCTATTTTTATATGTTTGTATTTTTAATAACCAACATTTTAATACAGCTACTACGCCAGCACAAAATATCGATAACAATCATATCTATCGATTTTCATCATCCCCAAGCACATGTCTCTCGCCAATTTTTGACTTAACGAATGAAGATGGTTTAATTCCATATGATCTCTCATTTCCGAATAAGAAGATTCGTTTAGATAAATCCCCACCACTTGCTCAATGTAAAGTTGTAAATTGCATTTTTTTTTTTTGTTATAATTTGATTGTTTTTAATGATAAGCAACATTCTCTAAGGGTGACAGTACAAAGTGGAATTCATATTTGGCTTCGAAATGGAAATTTTAATTATTAACGTTAATAATTTTATATCTTAGATTCATATAGCTTTTGAAATTTATTTATAGATTTATGTTCAGTATCATAAATATACAACTACGCAAATTTGTTAACAAGGTTATTCAACTGTATATTCTTTTAATTTTATTTTTCCTTAGTACTTTGCTTAAGTGTAATTTAGTTGAAAAAGTGTTATACCGTGTGTTTAACGCACGGGTGCAAACAATGATATATTAATTTACTAATTATATATTAGTATCAAATATATATACAGACGAACAAAGCTTAAATTCTTATAATTTATATTTTGGTTTTCTAGC
Source organism: Codonopsis lanceolata (assembly GCA_013146195.2). Taxonomy (NCBI): domain Eukaryota; kingdom Viridiplantae; phylum Streptophyta; class Magnoliopsida; order Asterales; family Campanulaceae; genus Codonopsis; species Codonopsis lanceolata. The sequence goes on along the minus strand of JABEVN020000356.1, from coordinate 17,858 downwards.
CATTAACTAATAATTAGTTTTTGCACACGTGCGTTAAACGCACGACATATATATTTTAAAATTAAACTATATATAAACAAAATGAATAGAAAAAACAAAATTAGAAGATGAACACATATCTTGAAATGAAAATCAATCAACATGTATTATGAAATGAAAATCGAATTATTTTGAATTTTTACAGATCAAAATTGCTTCAATCATTTTGTGATTTTGCAAGTTTGTTTTAATGTTTGCACTGTCTTGTTGCACCTTGTGTATTAATATTTTGTATATAATGAAATATGATTAAAATGATATCATGTACTTTGGTACTTGTGAATCATTGTGTGTTGTATATAAATCATTTGACATATACATTTACTAAATAGCCGTTAAAAGATGTTATTAATTATTACGATACATGAATACACATCAATATTTCAACCTTTGAAATCATAATAGGATAATTATCTCTTATTTCGCATGTTCAATTTATTAATAAACATGATTTTTATATTATAGTATTATGCAGCTATTTCAAGAATTATTTGTCATTTATGTGTCTCTATATACATACACGAATATACATACATGAATACACATCAATATTTCAACATTTGAAATCATAATAGGATAATTATCTCTTATTTCGCATGTTCAATTTATTAATAAACATGATTTTTATATTATAGTATTATGCAGCTATTTCAAGAATTATTTGTCATTTATGTGTCTCTATATACATACACGAATATGTAGTAAGTGGTTTACCAAAAACATGAACTTAATTTGCACCATTTGTTTTGGATGTACTTGAAAACAAAATGGAAATTTGATAAACAAATATGATTAATTAACCTTACCACTATAAACTATTTTTTATTTTTATTTACTGAAAACGGTACTAAAATTTGAACCATTTGTGTTATAAGTACTTCAACTAAAAAATAGAAATTGATAAACAAATACGGTGGATTAATTTTACCACCATAAAATATTTGTAAATTTGTTTTGTGAAAGTTTTTGTCACCAATTAAGTATAGAAACTAATAAAGTTTATGAATAATGGCATAACATTTCCATTGATTGAATCACCTATTTATAGGAGAGTTACAATTAGAGTTACACTTGGAGTAGGGTACAAGAAACTTATACAAGGAAGATAACATAATAAGGAAAGAACTATACAAGGTAATTACCACTAATTAATATTTACAAATAAATAAGAATAATAATAAATATATTATTCTCTAATATGCCCCCACAAGATGGACGTTCGAGAGGAGAGACTAATCTTGTGAAGTAATTGATGAAACTGCTGGCAAGCAAGAGGCTTGGTCAAGGCATCAACCAACTGATCGGTCGAGGAGACATGGCAGACTCGCATAAGCCCATCCTGAACTTGTTGTCGAATGAAATGAAAGCCCAGGGCTACATGCTTCATGCGAGTATGAAAAACCGGGTTCGAGCAGAGACTCGTGGCCCCCTCATTGTCACAGTAAATGACTGGTTGAGTTGAGGAGGTTAGACCGAGTTCGCCAAGAAGAAAAATACTCCACTTAACTTCAGCCGCAGTGGCAGCCACTGCCCGATATTCAGCTTCAGCCGAACAGTGAGCAACAATGTGTTGTTTCTTGGAGCTCCAAGAGATCGGGTTGCTTCCAAGATAGACAATGTAGGCACTGGTGGATATGTAGTCATCCTTGTTGCCAGCCCAGTCAGAATAAGTGAATGTGATAAATGTGCATATTGTCTATATTTTTGGATACTTTAGGCTTATTTTCCTAGTCAATATTGTATTTTATCACTGCTAATTTAATTGTTTTGACACATTTACCTTTATTTGTCTTAATTGGGCAGTTTTGCAATTTTGTGCATTAAAGTCAAGCTTTATTGGTGAATTAAAGACAAGCTTTAATGATGTAGTAAAGGCAAATTGAATTCCAACATTTTTCATGGGCGGCATTGTGGGTGGAAAACTAATGTCAAGAATTAAATTGAAGATTTCCAGCAACAATCGCACTATAGGTGCGAAATATTTCGCAACCTTCAATCGGGGCAGCTCAAGAGTCACTCCCAACATTTTTCAGTTTGGACCCTTTTTATGCATTTAGACTAAATGTCATCTAAAGGGGAAATGGAGAACTTTTAGCCTCTCATTTATCTCTCCTTTATTTCTCATTTATTGTCATTTATTTCTCATTACTCCAATTTATTTTGGTTGGTGAGACAAGGGGAGAGGAAAGGCTTAGTCTTTCCTATATATATATTCTTCTTCCCCTCCTTAGGAATATAGAATTTTACTTCCATATTCTCCTCTAAAAATAGTTAGATAAACATTTTAAAGTAGTTTTATATTTGAAGACTAGAGTTCGTGAATTCATTCGGAAATATTTTATTACAAGTTCTTCTTCTTCCTTCTTTTTATTTTTATTTTTATTCCCATGATTATTCCTAACATGTTTATTTTAGTTACTTTAATTATGTGTGAGTAGTTTTCTAATTCTAGGATTAGGTGTAGCCCGTAATGGATTTATAAATAAAGTTTTTATCTTTCCGTTTATTTGAATGTCACCCGTTTTTATTCAATTTTAGCTTTATTAATAATTGTATAAAATTGTAGTAGCGAGGGACCGAAAGGTGAAACTACTACATTTATACAATAATCTTAGTTACTGAAGTGAAGGACCGAAAGGTGAAGCATAAGTAACGGAACTCTAATATTGAACTAGAAATTCATGAGAACGAGAGTTGATTAAATTTCTAGAGGCTTATAGAATTGTAGGACATAATGGGTTTAGTTTAATTCATTGAGTGAGACATCAGATTTGAATTAATCTAGGCACGGTTGAGAGTAGTTCGAAAGAATGCAATTAACTATTTTTATGCAATTCGCCTTCAAAATTTGACATTCATCACGAACGGAAAGATTGTTACGAAATTTATAAATTCATTGTCGTGGTGAACCGAAATCCTAGAAGCTTTTTAATTATTGTTTTTAATCCAAAATCTAATTTTGCATTTTAATTTAGTTAATTTAGTCTTGTTAATTTAATTTACTCATCGCACCAAAAATCTTGAAATCTATTAGTCTAGATAATTTTAATTGTGAGTTCTTCGGTACTTGATTCAAAGTCTCTGTGGGATCGACATCCTAAATACTACACTAATAGCCGTGCGCTTGCGGTAGAATTTAGTGATCAATTGAAAATCACTCAACAGAAGGCATGGAGAGCAAGGGGAGACTGACGATGAAGGAGGATGCCCACATTAATAGAGCCATAGAGATACCAAAGAACACGCTTGACCGTATTCCAGTGCTCAGTGGTCGGCCTATGCATGAACTGGGGGAGTTTGTTGACAGCGAAGGCAACATCAGGCCAAGTAAGAGACAAATATTGAAGACTCCCGACCATTACTCGAAATTATGTCAGATCTGTGAGAGCAGTACCCGTATGAAGAGTCAAGGTAGGCGAGGTAGCAAGAGGTGTAGCTACTGGGTGAGCATCGGTCATGCCTGTGTGAGCAAGGAGATCAACTATGTACCTGCGCTAGGAGAGCAGAAGATCACTTGGGCACTTAACAACTTTAACCCCAAGAAAATAGTGAAGATCACCAAGGTCTTTGAGCGAAAAGTGATTAGCGAGCAGAGATATGAAAGTCTGAACTGCAGCGGGCTGGTTCCCATTGACGATGATATCATCCACATAGACAAGGAGATAGATGATGTTGCCCGCAGTACGAAGGATGAACAGGGATGTGTCGGCCACCGAGTTTTTAAAGCCAGAGGCAAGAAGAAACTGACGCAGTTCATTATACCATGCTCGGGGAGCCTGCTTGAGACCATAAATAGCCTTGTGAAGCCGACACACATGTTGAGGTTTGTCCTTGTCTATGAAACCATGTGGTTGAGCCATGAATACTTCCTCTGACAGATTTCCTTGAAGAAAGGCATTGTTCACATCCAGTTGTCGAAAATCCCCACCTTGACAAACGGCTAGCGAGAGGACAAGACGAACAGTGGTCGGTGTAACTACCAGGCTGAAAGTCTCGTGATAGTCAACCCCTGGTCGCTGGTGAAATCCCTTGACCACTAGGCGAGCTTTGTAGCGATCAAGAATGCCATCAGCATGTCTTTTGATGCGGTAGATCCACTTATAGTCAGCAATATTGCGAGCATCGGTCGAAGGAACCAGATCCTAAGTTTTATTGCGAGCTAGTGAATCAAACTGCTCAGGCATAGCCTGACGCCACTTCTCATCTTTTAGAGCCTGAGTGACACATGTTGGTTCACTGTTGGTTGCCAATTGAGCCGAAAGACTCAGTTTGGTGAAGGGTTTGTAGGTATTGTTCTTAGAGAGAGTAACGATGGATGAAGTTCCAGAAACAACGGGCACAGGAACATGTTCAGCGGACACTGGCATAGGCACATGACCAGGGTCAGCGGGCACAGCTCCTGGGTCAGTGGGCACGGGACAACTGGGCATAGTGTTATCCTCGGGCATGGAGCTGGTTGCTAAGGAGGGTTGAGCAGCCAACAAAGGACTAGTAGGGGGCAGTGGTGAGGGTGGTTGATGCTGGTGTATGGGCGAGCTAAGATCAACCATATTCTGATTAGTGCGAGGAGAAACTGGTGGGGAGGCACTGGAGCGAGCAACCAATGGTGTGTATGAGTGGCTAAGCAGTTCATGAGGAGGTAGGCAAGAGACACTAGCGTAGATATCTGGGCGATTAGGGCGGGTGGCCGGGGTGGACATTGGAAAGGTAGACTCGACAAATCGAACATGACGCGAAATGTACAGCTTGGTGGTGCTCGGATCATAACAGAGATAGGGACTCTGAATGAGCGAGTAACCAAGGAAGACGCACGGAATGTGTGACGACCCGACCCGGATTCCGGAAGGGAATCCCAAGGTCGCGACGCTAGGATAAGGCAAGAAGATGACAAGCACAAAGTAAATAATAATGCATGTCAAATAATAAAGCCATCAAGCTCTAAACATGGATGTGTAATAGTATAAAAATACGGGTAAACAAAAATTGAATATGCGGAAGCGTTAATATAGTGAAGCCCCGAGCTAATAAACTCGAAATCAACACTAAAGAAACCGAGAGAGACTATTGTCTCGAGAGGAGAAAGTACAAAACTCGCGTGCCACAACATTGCAGACGCGGAACAAACCATCGGCACTCCAGGCCGGCGTTTCAACAACGAACTAACCTGATATAACAATTACCGACGGCTAAAGCATACCGGGGTTAACCAACAATGAAACAACTAGAATAAAGAAAAGCCCCAAAGCTACTGCGTGCCCGGGAGACAACTGAATATAAAACTAAGACTCCGAATAACGGCACGACACAATACGTCGGCCCAAAAAAGAACCAAATCAGAACCCAAGTGTTCTACCCGACTGTAAAGTCTAAATAACTTTACAATTCAATGAGCTCACAAGAATAGTACAGTACAATAGACAAATCAATGATGCTAGATGAGATAGGAATCCACAAGCTACTACTCGGGAATGTCGGCTGCTACAATCACGAACACACGATCGCATGAACTAAGCTCGAGCTATCGATCAGTTGCTATCTGCTACAATCACGATCTACGCGGCCTCAACGTGGCAGACATGTTACTGCAACTAGAAAACAAAGTACGGGATGAGTCATAATGACTCAGTACGCTACTACTAAACAATATAACATAATATGAAACATTTTTATAATAACAAGAACACGCAGCGTTACGACGATTTAAACCCGTGAAGACGTGTCATATACTTTACAAGAAATCTCTCTTTCTCACTTACTAAACTGTCCAAACGAACTAGGGTGGAATTCCCTGTTCAACACAAACCAAATGAATTAGAAAGTAATTCTCATGAAAGCATTATATGTAAGTATGTATACATTTTTATATACATGTCAAGTCATTCATGAAACTAGCAAGTATGAGCATGTATATTCACGTATATGCATATCAAGTCATAGAATTATCAAGTATAAGTATGTATACCTACAGATATACACACCTTGAAATTCAATCATGCGCAATCAAGATAAACATGGTCACTTTCGATCCCATGTCTCAATTAACACTTTGTTGTCACATAAGTGCTTGAAATAAATCACATAACAGAGGATATGTTATAGAGCCGCCGCAACGTAGATCTGAAATGAAAACGGTTATCACGATTGTGGGTTGTCGGATGCACGTGAGTGATACATCGACCAAGCACGATAGTATTATTCCAAGCGCCTTAATGGTTACGACAAGGTACTTTTCTCCACTGTGATCAAATAGTGGAGGGTGGGTGCATGATGATGGGCTGGCAACCCATCACTACCACGAATCTCACAATTCGTGACGGCGATGCATCGTTACCATCGAGACAAGACAAGTATGCCAGCGCTGGACTAATGGAATGACAAGCATATATTTACTTGGCATGAAAATCAAGTAGGGATTGAGCTCGGCAAGAGCGAACTCATCCATGTCAAGTAGATGTTTACTCATATTAAATCAAGTAGGAAGCGAGCTCAACAAGAGCGAGCTCGTTCAAGACAAGCAAGCATGTTATGCACGACATGTTCCCTATTAATCACATACATTACTTTAGGAGCCCAATTGAGTCTCGAAAATACAAGTGTCAAGTTGTCCATCGAATGTTATTCAAGTTCCAATAGTAATCTAGTCAAATGGATTCTACAAGTTGTAGGATCTCACCACGATCCTGGTAAGGTTCAATTGTTCCTTAAGCTCGACTCCGCTGAGTCTTTACTACAATTCATCCCAAATAGGTTATAAATGCTATTTGCATTTCTAACCCTTTTCTAAGTTCTCGGTTCAAAAATAGCTAGGTTCTTGTCTCATTAAGAAACCCTAGATCAACAGTTCACAATTTCACCTATTAGTGAAATATAAGTTCAATACAAGTTAGTGAATCAATTTTCAATAGGTCATTAAGACATTCAAGAATAAATCATGCTTTGAGCCAAAATATGAAATATGTTTCATAAGTCATATAATGCCGATAAAACCACAAGGTAATCAAAAGTAATATATACTTCAAGTCGAAAATGAAAAATATGCTTATTAAGTCATATTCAATAAATAAGTAAGAATACCAAATCACAATTTATATAATTCTCAAGGTTTACCTAGATTGTCTAGGCTCACCAAATAACAAGATTATATCCTTAGAGTCTTTCTCTTTAGGATAGTAGTTCATCCCGAAATCTCAAATTCATTAAGGTTCATGTAATAGTCATAAACCACTATTGTCACATTCAAGTCCTTGAAGCCATACGCTAACTTACGTTGCAATACTACGAGACCTCGTTGAGGTTTTCTAAGTTAAAGTACCAAGTAGTACATTCACATGATAAGACCCATGGGTTGTAATCTAGGTTCTAAAGATGTTTGTGTAATACTATTTCGCAAGGTCAAGGCAATACTAACATGCTTTGGATATCAAAATTCATTCTATAGGAGATTCTCTAATTCACCATCTCGGATTCCCCGAGATGATCCCAAAATTCCCAATCAAGTCCTTAAACAAGTTAGGGTGCATTCACACATACATGGCGACTCTAGTGAGTCGGGGTTCCCACATCAATAACCCCAAATCCATAGGATCCAAAACATGGGTAGGTCACATTCCTACAAGTCTTACAATCCTTTTTAAACCATTTTTATAAATACATTAGGACCACAATACCAAGCCAAACATGACCTTAGTCTATCGATTGCCCAAATTCTACAATTTGAAACCCTAGCATAAAACTTTCTCTACGACCGTCAATTGCAATTACTTCCTTCACAAGAGTTGTTCCTAAACACATTTGGGACATTATTCATGCTTTACTCAAGTCCAAATTATTAACTTATAGGGCAGCCCCAATAAATTCAGATTTCAAACCTAAAAATGACAATTTCTCAACATCTTGCAAATGTGATTGATTCCTTCACAAGAACTACTCCTAGGCAAATTTAGAGCAACATTCATGCTTGAATTAAATCCAAATTAGTAAGTTAACATGGCAGCCCCAAATTTTCAGATTTCTATCTTGTTGAAATGAAGATTTCTACTTCACAAAAAGTCTTCCTAAGCATGTATACAACAACTATTATGAAGGGAGTATGCCCTAATATTGAACCTACAAATTTTCTGGGTTTGAAAACGTACCTTAAGCCTTAGATTAATGGATGCATGAAGAAATAAATCAATGATAAACGTAGAGGAGAGTAAGAGCTTCGAAAGGGCGGTCTCGGAAGTCCGATCGGGTCACCGGAGCTCCGGCAATCGATCAATGAAGGTGGAGTGTTCTTGAGTCTCCTTCTCTCTCTAAACCCAGCAAGCTCTCATACGTAAGATGAAAAATGGATGAAATGGTTGGGATGGTGAAGTCAAAAACTTGGCTCAATCCAAGTGAAAGGGTTATGTGACTTCTCATTGGTCAATAAATGTCTACCATTGATAAATAATCATCAAAGGCTTGGATTGAGTCTCCCTTGGTCAACATAAGTGAGATTAAGTGATTTGGGTCAAGTTTGGTCGGACTTGGGGTCAAGGGTGCAAGGGACAATGCCACATTTCAACAAAAATCCTGAAGTGCTGGAAATCAGGGCAATGCTACTGACCAGTCAACTTGTAAAATCTACCATAAATCACTAACAACTCCGATTGAGGTAATTTTTAATTTTTCTGAAACTAGACTCTTTAAAATACAATTTAGCATTTTAAATTTCTCAATTCGGACTTGTATTCATCAAAATACAGTCCCTCCAAGTTCATGTTAACATTCTGAATTCTCAAAACAGAACACAGACACAGCCATAATACGTGGACTATTTGAGGCACTTAAACACCCTGGAAAATTATGAAAATTTATAGGGATTAACTTAACATATGTAGGTAACACACACTAAAATTTAAGCCAATTATCTTTAGTAGATTGGTACTTAAATTTTCCCGAAGTTTGCCCAAAAATAGGACTGAATCTGTGAAGTAATAAGTTGGTTATTTTATTTTCAATTGTAACAAGTCCATGAACATGGATGGTTTAAACATGAAAGAACTAGTACCCTTGGTCTAGAATTCAATCCACATGAACCACAAGTAACATGGACAAGTCTCTAAGGCAAAAGAATGCATTCATGCATCCTAATTTCCGAATGCTCCAATACAAGCAAGAAAGGTCTTAACCTCAAAGTTAAGCTTCCAATGGTCTAAGTAATGACCAAGAAACATGTAAAAATCATACCAAGACTCTCTAAGACTTAGTTAAGAGTTAAGAAAGCTAAGGCGATACACAAAGCTACCACGAAAAGGCATACAAAGCATAGAAATCTTATAAGACAACCAATACTCAACTAAAAGAATTATAACAAAGATAAACATGTTAGGTTTATTTCTAGCATGTTAAGCAACAATAACGATCATGGTAAATAACCAAGGTTTGGGTTCTCATACTAACAACAAGCCAACAAGAATGTTAAAGTCATTTCACATACAAAACAAGGAAGTCAAACACACGAAGGTCCAGGGTCTTACAGAATGGAGCGAGCAACTAGTTTGTGAGCGGAGTAAGGGCGGAGTCAAGGGTAGCAAAGACAACCAAAGGCATGAAGTTTGGAGTAGTTGGGCGGAGAGCCAAAAAGTTTATCTGGTGAGCAAGAGTGGATGTTGGTAGCCGATTTATGAGGTAGGCCGCTGTTTGGAAGGCAAACGACTAGAAAGGCAGCGGAAGAGATGCATGAGAGTGGAGGGAGAGACCAGTTTCGATAATGTGGTGATGGAGATGTTCCGAGAACCCATTGTGTTTCGGGGTGTGAGGGGGTGAGGTGAGGTGAGAGATGCCATGGGCGGATAGGTAGGCGGTCGAGCCAAAATCCTGGGCAAGCCCCATGTACTCGCCTATATTGTTCGAGTAAAGAGTGAGAATGGTTGTTTTAAAATAGTTTTTGACCAAGGCTTTAAACTTGGGAAATATGGTGGCGACCAGTTGAAAGTTAGGGCAATGAGCAACCGAGTGACCCTGTTGGCGGCATCCTTGACACTTGCCCAAATATGGTCACTGTGGGCGAGGAGCTGAAACCGAGGTTGCGAGGACTGATGCCAAGCTTGCGAGGAGGATTATCGAGCAGACGAGCTATTAATCCTCGGGGTAGTATGATTGGTCGAAGCAGGGTGCGAGAAGGACGCGGGATGAGATTGTTTCAAGAGCAGCTCGTGATTGATGAGCTTTTCATGAAGCTTATCAAACGATATGAAGGTGTCCCATCCTTCAACGACATCCACGATGTGGTGGTAGTCATCATCCAAACCACAGAGGATGGTCTCAATGAGGTCCTCGTGGTCAAGTGGCTTGCCCAGAGTAGCGAGTTCATAAGCCCGACCTTTAACAGACTACATGTAGTCGGAAATAGACTGAGTGCCCTTGGATGCTCGCTTGAGATAATCCTTGATCTGTTTGACGTGGCCATGAGTTGGGTGAGCATAGGTGTGAGCAAGGGTTTGCCAAGCATCACGGGTAGTGGTGACCTGTTGTATCAAGGGGACCAAGGGAGCAGAAAGTAAGCAGACAAGAGCACTAAAAAGAAGTTTGTCTTGCCGGATCCAGGGTTGGTAATGCGGGTTGGGTGTGGGCCCTACTAGCTCAGATGAAGAAAACCCAAGCCAATATATCCATCTGGGGCTTATTATGTGCATCCAAGAGTCATCGCGACACACTGGCCAAATCCTTAAGCCAGGCAGTTATCCCCATTGAAACGTCTCCGGGTGAACTAACCTAAATGATCGGAAATATACATTTTTGGAAACGTGATTATGTTCACCGATTTGGATCTGCCAAAGGAAGGAATCAACCACATTGACGCTCTTCATATCACTGTAGGGGTCACGGAAAAAAGGGTTCCTTGAGTCCTGATAGACAACGGCTTGTCTCTAAATGTATGTCCAACAAGCACATTAGCAAATCCTTGGATGTTTGAGCATCCTTGGAGAGGAGAGTGGGAGGCGGTCATAGGTGTGAGTCGTCTGTAAACTTGTAGAGGTCATAGCCGATAAGGGTGGCCTCAACTTGGAGTTTCCAAGCTATGTAGTTGTTGGAGGTGAGTTTGGTGATGTTGTGGTGAGAGATGTTTATGAGGTCGAAGGTTTGTGTGGGATCAAGAGGGTTTTTAATGGTGAGGGAGTGATTTCCGTTAGCCATGGCTGAAGGTGTTAAGGGCGGCGGCTAGAGGAAGAAGACGAGGGTTTAGGAGCAGAGCTCTAATATCATGTAGAAACTAATAAAGTTTATGAATAATGGCATAGCCTTTCCATTGATTGAATCACTTATTTATAAGGAGAGTTACAATTAGGGTTATACTTTGAGTAGGGTACAAAAAACCTATACAAGGAAGGTAACATAATAAGGAAAGAACTATACAAGGTAATTACCACTAATTAATATTTACAAATAAATAAGAATAATAATAAATATATTATTCTCTAATATTTAGATCACATCAATTGTAAACATAAGTTGTAATTTGTAATTGTTTGTTGTGATATATATATATCTACCATGGCTATCAAACATCGAAACATTTGATAAGTAGTATAAACAAATAATTTGTCTATTTATCACTTTGCAAATACAACAATGGAAATTATATTTTTAGATTAGATAATTACTAAAAGAGAAAATCAGAATATATAGAAGTATAAGTTTTATACTTACCTGCCCCTAAGGGGGTGGCCCAGTGGTAGACATGGGGCTTCACAAAGTGTGAGGTCTCAGGTTCGATCCCTTCCCATGCCCTCCTTAGGAGGAAAAAAAATAAAAATAAATGATAAAAAAAAAGTTTTATACTTACCTCGACATCAACAATGATTAACGTCATAATATTTTCGGTAAAAAGTAATGTGAAAATATCCAAATGATTTAATTAGATTTATCTTTCAAAATTTTAGAGACTGCTTTTGAAGGTTTACTAATAAGTAATACACACACACTCACACACACACACACACACACACACACACACATATATATATAGGGGTGGAAATATGAAGGGACAGAATGCAAAAAGTGTTGAGAATCTGGACAGAATACAAAGAGTTTCAAGAGATGTAGTTTTTATATATAGGACATTAATTGTTATTAATGGTTGTTGATTATAATAATTTTATCAAGATCTATTTATAGAAAGTTAATTTAGGTGGGAAATTGTCATAAATAGGAAGGTTATACGCTTCTGCCATATATATATATATATATATATATATATATATATATATATATATATATATATATATATATATATATATATATTTATTTATTTATATTGTCAATAGTAAAAGACTTATACTTAAAAAAATTACAACTAGCATTACTTCTAACCAACTAGTTTTATACCCGTGTGTTAAACGCACGGACATATATATTTTTCAATCAAATTATACTCAGTTAAATTATAATCAAGCAAAATGAAGACAAAAAACAAAACTAAAAGAAGAGATTATTTCAATGAATAGAAAAATATCATTTGATTCATTTGATTAAAAATTAATATGAAAATAAAGAAATATATGTGTCATTTGATTAATAATAATAAAATAAATAAATTGGAATAACTGCAATTTATGAAAATTAAATAAATAATTAAAATGAAAATACAAAAAATGTGTATCACAGTGTATGGATTTTTAGTAGCGATACATCGATTTGGATTCACGATGCATTAATTTAGAATCGTAATACATCGCTATGAATTGGAAATAAACCAGTTTGAACGTGAGGCATCGATTTAAAATCGTGATGCACTACTATGGAATGAGAATGACAATTATACAATTTTGAATCATGCATGACAATGTATGAACTGATGCTTATCGCAAGCATGTCCGATTCATTAAAGGTATACGCGTCCTTTCATATCAAAAATGTTTTTTTCCGATTAAAAAAGAATAGTGGACATCGGTTGAATATCTCTCAAAAGAAATCGACCCAATTTTCACCATATTCTTTTCAAACCCTTAAAAGACAAAAAAAAATAAATGAGTCTGATGTGTTCATAACCCGACACATATTAATTGAATGACAAAACTTACTCTAAGCAAATTTAATTGACTCAAATAATTCTATTTGTAGTGATTTAAGCATGTTTATGACTTATTTCAATATCAATAATCAATAACAATTAAAAAGACAAATTTAATCTCTTGGCTTTGTTACTTCGCCCCACTCACGGATATTAAAACGACATCGTTTTAGAGTTATATATATATATATATATAACTCTTGTCTTGAGTCTCGCTACCTCTTGTCATGATATTTATTCCCACAACCTTGCCCTCTCACCAAAGAAAAAACAAACTATTAACCCAACTTATGGAACCAGGTCTCATTTTAGTTTTTCTTCTTCACTCCCTTTACTCATTATCCCTCTCTCCATTCTCTATCCTCGAAAATATAGAACTCTATAAAAGGGGATCATCAAGGTAACTTTCCAACTGAGATTACTAAGGCACTCTACAATTTGATATGTAAATCTGATTACTTTTTTGAACACAACGACAAATCAATTCGTTCATAATTAAATGGTCGGTTCATTTTTTTTAAAGAGAGGTAACTTTGCACTTCCGAAATATTTCCTCTTTATTAGAGGAAATTATGCTGCAATATTGTTTGTTTCGTTTTGTTATTTACCACTATATAGTTCTTGTTACTTGAAGTATTTGTTAAATTTTATTTATTTTAAATCGATATATTTTTTAGATATGTCAGTCATTTATAATTAATCATGTACATTCGTGTTTTAGATGAACTTTTGATGATTTTTAAATTTTGAATATGATGAAATGAACAACAAAATTTCAAATCTATATATTTTTGTTGGTCAGTCATATATTTAATATCAATAATGAGTATTTGTAATTTTGTTCATAATATTTATTTTAAGAATTTTGGTCCAATGAAATAGACAAAAAAAATCATATATTTCATGTAGTTATAATGAATTGTGAGTTTTTGTGATTTCATTGAAAGTATTTGTTTTAATAACTTTTAATCTGTTAAGTAAGACAAAAAAATCATAAATAAAATCATATATATATATATATATATATATATATATATATATATATATATATATATATATATATATATATGATTTTATTTATGATTTTTTTTGTAATTTTGTTCATAATATTCATTTTAAGAATTTTGGTCCAATGAAATAGACAAAAAAAATTCATATATTTCATGTAGTTATAATGAATTGTGAGTTTTTGTGATTTCATTGAAAGTATTTGTTTTAATAACTTTTAATCTGGTTAAGTAGACAAAAAAAATCATAAATAAAATCACACACACACACACACATACATACATATATATATATATATATATATATATATATATATATATATATATATATATATATATATATATTAGTCATTCAGTTAGAATTAATTGTGAGTATTTGTGATTCTTTTCAGTAAAATTTATTGCGCAAAGTCATCAATGATTTTTTTTTTGAAGTTTATTTGGCAACAATGGAAAACTAAAATGCATAAAAATGGTTGCAATGTTCTATAACAGCAAGTTATTGGTTCTAGGCTCTAGTATTTAAATTTCAAGAAGTTATAGGTATTTAAATTTGTACTCCCTCCTGACCTAAATACCAAAAATACCAAATTTTGGTGGACTTAAATATAAGCAAAAATCACCATATTAAACTCTACTCACAACTTCCAAGAAGTTTGGTACCAAAAATACCCCTTGTTAATTCTTTTGTTTTTCAAGATATATGCATATTCCCTATACACAAAGAGCCACTAATTATAAAATGAGCTATAATGAATTGATGACAATGAGTTAATATTGCATTAATTGTCATCAGTTTTGAGGGGATACTTGAGGGTATTTTAGTAAGTATACTTTTGTTTTATATAAAATCAAGACAATTTAACTAATCTAACTTATTTTCTTAATCTGTGTGGAATCGGTTAATTTTGCTTATATATAGGTCTAGAGGGAGTATTATTTAATTATAGGATTCATTAAATGTTTGTTATAAATAGGGGTTACTATTTTAGGGATGCAAATTTTGACGGGAAATTACTATTTTTAGACTACCTAGGCTTTATATATATATATATATATATATATATATATATATATATATATATATATATATAGATTTGGGATAAAACTTCTAATGACTAATTTCTAACACCATACTTTAAGTCTTGATATCTTATTCATCTAAAACTTGATTTGGACAAATAAATATATCATTTCGATACTCTTGTTGAGTAAAACACATTTACACAATTACTTTTGTCAACAAATAAATGACACGTCAAGAAATTCGTGCCTCAAGTTGCACAATTTCTTTGACTAAAAACACTATTTTTTTAACAAGTATTATACTTTAAGTCTTGATATATTATTCATCCAAAACTCGATTTGGACAAATAAATTTATCATTTCGATGCTCTCACCGAGTAGAACACATTTGCGCAATTACCTTCGCCAACAAACAAATGACACGTAAAGAAATTTGTGCTTCAAGTTGCACAAATTCTTTCACTAAAAACCCTAATTTTTAAACAAGTATTATACTTTAAATCTTGATATCTTATTCATCCAAAACTTGATATGGAAAAATATATATATCATTTCGATACTCTCACCGAGTAGAACACATTTGTGTAATTACCTTTGCCAACAAATAAATTACACGTAAAGAAATTCGTGCCTCAAGTTGCACAATTTCTTTCACTAAAAAACACTAATTTTTCAACAATAGAAGATGTGTATCCCACATTGGTTAGAAATTGATGTTAGTTTTAAAAATACTATTATTAAGTACCAATAGAAGAGATGTATCATACATTGGTTGGAAAGTGATGTTGGTTTTTCAAAGTAATTTGATAAAAGACTTCTACCATTATTACCAATAGAAGATGTATATCTCACATTGGTTAGAAAATGATGTTGATTTTAAATTATTTTATATTATTACCAACAAAAGAGGTGTATAATACATTGTTTGAAAAGAAAATGTTAGATTTTAAAGTCTTTAGACTAAATATTTTCACTTTTACAAGAGATGTATCTCACATTGGTTACAAAATATTCTACTATTATTACCAATAGAAGAGATGTATCCCACATTGGTTGGAAATTGATATTTGTTTTAAAAATACTATTATTAATTACCAATTAAAGAGATATATCATACATTGGTTAGAAAGTGATGTTGGTTTTCAAAGTCTTTTAATAAAAGACTTCTACCATTATTACCAATAGAAGATGTATATCTCACATTGATTAAAGAATGATGTTGATTTTTAATTATTTTAAATTATATAACAGATTTACTATTATTAGCAATAGAAGATATATATCACACATTTGCTATAAATTGATGTTGGTTTTAAATTACTATTATTATCAACAAAAGAGATAAATCTTACATTAATTACAAAGTGATGTTGATTTTAAAAGTCTTTAAATAAAAAGAATTCTACTTTTATCATTAATAAAAGAGAAGAGAAAAGATGTATCTCATTGTATAGAAAGAGATGTTGGTTTTAGATTTTTTTTAGGTAAAAAACTTCTACTACTATTACAAAATGATGAGATGTATTCCACATTGGTTAAAGAGTGATGTATGTATTAAAAGTCCTTTTATAAAAGACTTAATACAAATAGAAAAAAAAATATGTATTTCGTATTGGTTAGGAAAGTGATATTGGTGTTTTTAGATAATGTATCTCACATTGGTTACATAGAGATCCACATTATTTAGAAACATATATTGGTTATAAAATTCGTGCATAAAAGAATATTTATATTATTATCAATACAAGAGATGCATCACATATTGTTTACAAAGAGATGTTGGTTTCAAAACTCTTTAGATAAAATACTACTACTATTATTATTTTTATGTTCTAAACAATAGAAGAGATATATCTTACATTGTTTAGAAAGAGATGTTTTTTTTAAAAGTCTTTAGATAAAAGTCTTAAACTTTTATTACCAATAGAAATAGAAAAGAGGTATCGCACATTGTTAGAATATGAATAATGATTTTAAAAGTCTCAAAATAAATATTTCAATACCATAAAGTCCAAAATTTAAGGTGTCTGCTAACGCATATATGTTAAAAAGCTTTCATTTGGACAAATTTTTTTTCATTCATGACAATGATGATAAGAATTGTACAATGTTATTTTTATTATTACTATTACTATTGCCGTTATTTTTTTATAACAATAATACTATTATTATTTTCAAGCATTCATGTGTGACTCGTTGTTTCTCAACCGTTACCTATTAATAATATGTATTAATAATTGATATAATAATGAGATATTAATCTCTACTATTAATCTCTTCTATTGTTAATAGTATAAGTTTTTTATATATAAAAATTTACAACCAACATTATTTTCAAACCAATGTGGGATACAACTCTTCTATTAGTAATAAAATGGTAGATTTTTAATCTAATGACTTTTAAAATCAAAATCAATTTATAACAAATATGAAATACATATAATATTACCAATAGAAAACTTACATTGGTTATAAATTGATGTTCGTTTGAAAGTATTTTGATAAAAGATTTATACTTTTATCACCATAAAATAGATGTATCTTACATTATTTAGAAAATAGATGTTAGTTTTAAAAATATTATATTAAAGACTTTTACTCTTATTACCATTAAAAAATATGTATCTCACATTGTTTAAAAATAAATATTGGTTTAAAAAGTGTTTAGATTAAAGACTTTTTGTTACAAATAGAATAGATGCATGTATCTCACATTGTTACAAAAGTATTCTACCATTATTATCAAT
>JABEVN020000355.1:0-33602 GCA_013146195.2 Codonopsis lanceolata | reverse complement strand
TTTTTTTAATTTTATCTTATTTCTTTGTTTAATTTCTTACTCATTTATTTAATGTCGTATTCCACATAAATAACCACTTTCATGCTTAAAACGCCTCACCTCACCCCCTCCAAAGATCCCCGCAAATAATCAAACAATGCCTATCACCACCACCAAGAAACGTGTCCACCTTGCCTTGACATATCTTTAGCTTCCGTTAAGTGGAACTACTTTCTTCAAACGACTTTCCTATCGATTCTAACTTAATCTCTTCTCTAACAAAAACGCACGCATTTGTCAACTAAGTTCTCTATTTTTCTTTATTCTTGACATTATATCACCTTTCCTTAACATTTTCTCTTAGCTTATTCATACGCAATTACTAAGCACGCTATAGATTTGCTTAATATCTCGTTCTCACCAACAAATGTATTATTATAGTTACAATTTTTCATAAACCTCTAATAATGTCATTCCCAACATATGATGTCTCACTTTCGACATGTTTTTCTATTTGTCCTCTCTCAAAGTCTATGGGCATTAAAAATAGTGATGGAAAATCGTGTACATGAGGATTATTTTGGTCATTTTGCTTGTGGCTCAAAGTGGGATTTGTTATAATTTCATCATTTAGTTTGCCATTTAATATTTAAAAATATTTTTTAATTAAAAATAATTATTTAAATAATCTAAAATTAGTTATACTTTGTGCGATATTTAAATCCAACGTTAAAAATGCATTACTCAAAAAATGAAATTTAAAATTTATTTTTTAGCTCTCACTTTCTTCGTCAACCCCATCATCGGTGAGTAAGGGTATTTTTGTTATTTTAGAAAATATTGACCGACATTTGTAACGATAATGGTAGGAGAAGCCCGATAAGAAAGTAAAAATACAAGACGAAATAAATAGAATTCAAAGCTGAGGACCTAACTTTAAAACATGTACAAGTCAAGGGATGAAATTATTATTTGATTATTAATGGAATTAATTAGTCCCTGATAAATTTACTTGTTTGACCTTAATTAATGGTAGATGATTTATTATATTTGAGGCTATTTTTGTCCAAACATTATTTGTTATCATGGTAAATTTACTTGTTTTGTCCTTAATTAAATGGTGGGTGGTTTATTTGGTGAAGGGTTATTTTTGTCCATCTATTAAATTGTAAGAAACAAGCTTGACTTTTATAGTAAGAGAGATAAGAGAGATTTACTCAAATAACACTATTAGCCTAGAAATCAATTTTTTTTAATTTTATCTTATTTCGTTGTTTAATTTCTTACTCATTTATTTAATGTCGTATTCCACATAAATCACCACTTTCATGCTTAAAATCGCCCCCACCACTACCAAAGATCCTCGCAAATGCCGCCCAATACTATCACCACCATCAAGAAACGTGTCCACCTTGCCTTGGCGAAATGGAAAAATAACATATCTTTAGCTTCCGTTAAGTGGAACTACTTTCTTCAAACGACTTTCCTATCGATTCTAACTTAATCTCTTCTCTAACAAAACGCACAGATTTGTCAACTAAGTTCTCTATTTTTCTTTATCTTCTTGACATTATATCACATTTCCTTAACACGTTTCTCTTAGCTTATTCATACGCAATTACTAAGCACGCTATAGATTTGCTTAATATCTCGATTCTCACCAACCAATGTATTATTATAGTTACAATTTTTCATAAACCTCTAATAATGTCATTCCCAACATATGATGTCTCACTTTCCGACATGTTTTTTCTATTTGTCCTCTCTCGTCTATGGGCATTAAAAATAGTGATTGAAAATCGTGTACATGAGGATTATTTTGGTCATTTTGCTTGTGGCTCAAAGTGATTTGTTATAATTTCATCATTTAGTTTGCCATTTAATATTTAAAATATTTTTTAATTAAAAATAATTATTTAAATAATCTAAAATTAGTTATACTTTGTCTGATATTTAAATCCAACGTTAAAAAATGCATTACTCCAAAAAATGAAATTTAAAATTTATTTTTTAGCTCTCACTTTCTTTCGTCAACCCCATCATCGACTGAGTAAGGGTATTTTTGTTATTTTAGAAAATATTGGACGACATTTGTAACGATAATGGTAGGAGGGGGAAACTGATAAGAAAGTAAAAATACAAGACGAAATAAATAGAATTCAAAACTCAGAGGACCTAACTTTAAAACATGTACAAGTCAAGGGATGAAATTATTATTTGATTATTAATGGAATTAATTAGTCCATGATAAATTTACTTGTTTGACCTTAATTAATGGTAGATGATTTATTATATTTGAGGCTATTTTTGTCCAAACATTATTTGTTATCATGGTAAATTTACTTGTTTTGTCCTTAATTAAATGGTGGGTGGTTTATTTGGTGAAGGGTTATTTTTGTCCATCTATTAAATTGTAAGAAACAAGCTTGACTTTTATAGTAAGAGAGATAAGAGAGATTTACTCAAATAACACTATTAGCCTAGAAATCAATTTTTTTAAATTTTATTTTATTTCGTTGTTTAATTTCTTACTCATTTATTTAATGTCGTATTCCACATAAATCACCACTTTCATGCTTAAAATCGCCCCCACCACTACCAGCATCCCTGCAAATGCCGCCACAGCTATCACCACCACCAAGAAACGTGTCCACCTTGCCTTGCTGAAATGGAAAAATAACATATCTTTAGCTTCCGTTAAGTGGAACTACTTTCTTCAAACGACTTTCCTATCGATTCTAACTTAATCTCTTCTCTAACAAAACGCACAGATTTGTCAACTAAGTTCTCTATTTTTCTTTATCTTCTTGACATTATATCACCTTTCCTTAACACGTTTCTCTTAGCTTATTCATACGCAATTACTAAGCACGCTATAGATTTGCTTAATATCTCGATTCTCACCAACCAATGTATTATTATAGTTACAATTTTTCATAAACCTCTAATAATGTCATTCCCAACATATGATGTCTCACTTTCCGACATGTTTTTTCTATTTG
Source organism: Codonopsis lanceolata (assembly GCA_013146195.2). NCBI lineage: Eukaryota > Viridiplantae > Streptophyta > Magnoliopsida > Asterales > Campanulaceae > Codonopsis > Codonopsis lanceolata. Next base: position 30,621 of record JABEVN020000355.1, on the reverse strand, counting down.
TCCTCTCCCGTCTATGGGCATTAAAAATAGTGATGGAAAATCGTGTACATGAGGATTATTTTGGTCATTTTGCTTGTGGCTCAAAGTGGGATTTGTTATAATTTCATCATTTAGTTTGCCATTTAATATTTAAAATATTTTTTTAATTAAAAAATAATTATTTAAATAATCTAAAATTAGTTATACTTTGTCTGATATTTAAATCCAACGTTAAAAAATGCATTACTCCAAAAAATGAAATTTAAAATTTATTTTTTAGCTCTCACTTTCTTTCGTCAACCCCATCATCGAGTGAGTAAGGGTATTTTTGTTATTTTAGAAAATATTGGACGACATTTGTAACGATAATGGTAGGAGGAAGCCCGATAAGAAAGTAAAAATACAAGACGAAATAAATAGAATTCAAAACTGTAGGACCTAACTTTAAAACATGTACAAGTCAAGGGATGAAATTATTATTTGATTATTAATGGAATTAATTAGTCCCTGATAAATTTACTTGTTTGACCTTAATTAATGGTAGATGATTTATTATATTTGAGGCTATTTTTGTCCAAACATTATTTGTTATCATGGTAAATTTACTTGTTTTGTCCTTAATTAAATGGTGGGTGGTTTATTTGGTGAAGGGTTATTTTTGTCCATCTATTAAATTGTAAGAAACAAGCTTGACTTTTATAGTAAGAGAGATAAGAGAGATTTACTCAAATAACACTATTAGCCTAGAAATCAATTTTTTTAATTTTATCTTATTTCGTTGTTTAATTTCTTACTCATTTATTTAATATTGTATTCCACATAAATCACCACTTTCATGCTTAAAATCGCCCCCACCACTACCATCCACCGCAAATGCCGCCACAGCTATCACCACCACCAAGAAACGTGTCCACCTTGCCTTGCTGAAATGGAAAAATAACATATCTTTAGCTTCCGTTAAGTGGAACTACTTTCTTCAAACGACTTTCCTATCGATTCTAACTTAATCTCTTCTCTAACAAAACGCACAGATTTGTCAACTAAGTTCTCTATTTTTCTTTATCTTCTTGACATTATATCACCTTTCCTTAACACGTTTCTCTTAGCTTATTCATACGCAATTACTAAGCACGCTATAGATTTGCTTAATATCTCGATTCTCACCAACCAATGTATTATTATAGTTACAATTTTTCATAAACCTCTACTAATGTCATTCCCAGCATATGATGTCTCACTTTCGGACATGTTTTTTTCTATTTGTCCTCTCCCATCTATGGGCATTAAAAATAGTGATGAAAAATCGTGTACATGAGGATTATTTTGGTCATTTTTCTTGTGGCTCAAAGTGGGATTTGTTATAATTTCATCATTTAGTTTGCCATTTAATATTTAAAATATTTTTTAATTAAAAATAATTATTTAAATAATCTAAAATTAGTTATACTTTGTCTGATATTTAAATCCAACGTTAAAAAATGCATTACTCCAAAAAATGAAATTTAAAATTTATTTTTTAGCTCTCACTTTCTTTAGATCAACCCCATCATCGGTGAGTAAGGGTATTTTTGTTATTTTAGAAAATATTGGACGACATTTGTAACGATAATGGTAGGAGAGCGATTAGAAAGTAAAAATAAAAGACGAAATAAATAGAATTCAAAACTGAGGACCTAACTTTAAAACATGTACAAGTCAAGGGATGAAATTATTATTTGATTATTAATGGAATTAATTAGTCCCTGATAAATTTACTTGTTTGACCTTAATTAATGGTAGATGATTTATTATATTTGAGGCTATTTTTGTCCAAACATTATTTGTTGTCATGGTAAATTTACTTGTTTTGTCCTTAATTAAATGGTGGGTGGTTTATTTGGTGAAGGGTTATTTTTGTCCATCTATTAAATTGTAAGAAACAAGCTTGACTTTTATAGTAAGAGAGATAAGAGAGATTTACTCAAATAACACTATTAGCCTAGAAATCAATTTTTTTTAATTTTATCTTATTTCGTTGTTTAATTTTTTACTCATTTATTTAATGTCGTATTCCACATAAATCACCACTTTCATGCTTAAAATCGCCCCACCACTACCGGCATCCCAAATGCCGCCACATTATCACCACCACCAAAGAAACGTGTCCACCTTGCCTTGCTGAAATGGAAAAATAACATATCTTTAGCTTCCGTTAAGTGGAACTACTTTCTTCAAACGACTTTCCTATCGATTCTAACTTAATCTCTTCTCTAACAAAACGCACAGATTTGTCAACTAAGTTCTCTATTTTTCTTTATCTTCTTGACATTATATCACCTTTCCTTAACACGTTTCTCTTAGCTTATTCATACGCAATTACTAAGCACGTTATAGATTTGCTTAATATCTCGATTCTCACCAACCAATGTATTATTATAGTTACAATTTTTCATAAACCTCTACTAATGTCATTCCCAACATATGATGTCTCACTTTCCGACATGTTTTTTTCTATTTGTCCTCTCCCGTCTATGGGCATTAAAAATAGTGATGGAAAATCGTGTACATGAGGATTATTTTGGTCATTTTGCTTGTGGCTCAAAGTGGGATTTGTTATAATTTCATCATTTAGTTTGCCATTTAATATTTAAAATATTTTTTAATTAAAAAATAATTATTTAAATAATCTAAAATTAGTTATACTTTGTCTGATATTTAAATCCAACGTTAAAAAATGCATTACTCCAAAAAATGAAATTTAAAATTTATTTTTTAGCTCTCACTTTCTTTCGTCAACCCCATCATCGACTGAGTAAGGGTATTTTTGTTATTTTAGAAAATATTGGACGACATTTGTAACGATAATGGTAGGAGGGGGAAACTGATTAGAAAGTAAAAATACAAGACGAAATAAATAGAATTTAAAACTGTAGGACCTAACTTTAAAACATGTACAAGTCAAGGGATGGAATTATTATTTGATTATTAATGGAATTAATTAGTCCCTGATAAATTTACTTGTTTGACCTTAATTAATGGTAGATGATTTATTATATTTGAGGCTATTTTTGTCCAAACATTATTTGTTGTCATGTTAAATTTACTTGTTTTGTCCTTAATTAAATGGTGGGTGGTTTATTTGGTGAAGGGTTATTTTTGTCCATCTATTAAATTGTAAGAAACAAGCTTGACTTTTATAGTAAGAGAGACTAGTAAGATTCACGTGCGTTGCACGTGGTGTTAATGATTTTTTAAAAATGATTTGTTAGTTCTTTTATTTTTTTTGTTGACTTTTAATTATTAGATTTTTGTGTGTTTTAATCTTTACAGTTTTTTAGACTTATAAATTATGCTGTTGTGTGTTTAGCATTTCTGATACTTTGTTTTTCGGTCATTTATAATGTATGCTTTTAGTCATTGTATAGCAACTTATCCTACATATTTGTTTTTTTTGTTCGTTATTTTTAAAAATCTCTTTTTTTTAATACCAAACATGAATTCATTCATTTTTAGCAGTGTGTAAATTGAAAACAATTCAAACTTACTATCTTAGATAAGCACATTGTTGTTGGAGACTTTGCTTATGTCGTTTCTGGAATTTATGACTCTTTTAAAAAAATGTGTTGGAGAATCAAATTCTCAACCTCAAAGTATATAGTTACACTAAAAACTACAAAATTCCACCAAAGTATCTATGAAGTCCCACTTTCCCACACCCAACCTAAGTTTTGTGTCATTTTCATATCATTTTATAACTTTTTTTTTTCTAGTTTACCCCCTAGCCACGACAAAAGTTACCAATTTAACATTAAGGTGCAAATGAGATTTCACGTGTAGGGCATTTTGGTCATTTTAAAGCGCTTTCTACGCTTTTATATTACCCAAAGAGAAATTCTTTTTCTTCTTCTCCAACAACTCTTTCTACGCTTCTTCTCCATCAATGACCTCTTATGTAAATTTTAATTGAAGGATAAAACTCAAGAGTATATGAATCTTTTATTCAAAAATTTTATATTGAAAAATAAATAAAAATATAAGCGGAATCATATCGGAATATCGAGAGAGATAAATGAAGATCGGATAATCACAATCAGGAAAGGCCATACAATAAGAACCCACAAAAATTAAAAGGCAACGGTGTGGCGACCCGACCGGGAGGAACAGCAGCGGGTCGGGCCATAAATATGGGGGTGACAAGTAAGCACATAAAACATGCAAGGACTTAATTTAAGAAAAGGACGTGGCCTTAACATTAGAGCGTAACACGCCTCGGCACTAAAAAGGAGAATTTTAAAACATTTCCTGATATAACAGTTGAGCAATTTAAACCAAGTCATCGGCGACACTACATGCCAGGAACCCAAGCTAACATTTATGGACAAGAATTAAATAAGAGCTAAAAGGATGCTCAGCGGAAGACATATACATAGTGAACTATTAACAAGATAACCAAGCTCGGCTTGAATGCCGGCATCAAAAGGAATACAAATACTACAAGTGTTAAACTACAAGTAGCTAATAAAAAGTAACAAGTTCATATTCTACACATATTCCCAAGCATAGTCTAATTGACTTGCTTTAACCCATCGTCCTTGCAAAATATAAAAGGGAGGAAGAGGACATCTAAACCACCTCTTCAAGCTGCAACGTCGGACCAAAAGAGGAATAAAGGAGTCACGAACACTGCAAGCCTCAGCGAAGCGGGACACCGCTTTTGCTAGGATCTAAAAGCGATAAAAGGGAATGGGTAAGTCATAAAGACTTGTAAGCTATCAATCATGCATGTCATGGCAATATGCAACATATAAGGCAAGATGTTATCACATAAGCATATAGAACATATATCCAAGATGCACATTGTTTCACATAGGTGCTTATAATTAAATCACATAGGATAAGGATATATGGAGGCAGGGCAGGACGCTAAACGTAGTTCACGCATACAAGCGTTATCACGGGTGTGATGGTATCGGATGTGTGTAAGTACATCGATCTTCCGAGAGAGATGCAGGATAGACACCAATGATGTTCGTTTGATTACGCAAGGGAGCTACTTCCCAGCTGTGGCCACGGTGGGCGTGTGTGAATCAGGACGAGGACGGGATGCCGAGTGGACTCATGCAAATGCCAAGTAATGTTTACTTCACAAATTCTCAGGTAGGGAACGAGGTCGACAAGAGCGATCTCGTTCAAGACAAGTAAATATTCTCATCAAAAATCAAGTAGGATTGAGTTCGACAAGAGCGAACTCAACATGTCAAATAGGCATTCTATTATATGACATCAAGAATCAAGCAAGGTAATCAATCCAAATCTCAAGAGTCTAAAATTATCATTCTTAGAGAAAACGTGGTTAGAGCGTCGTACGTCGTAGGATTGATCATTGAGCCGGTATTGTTCAATGGCTCACTTAATTTGACTCCGTTGAGTCGTCTCTAACAATTCATCCAATAGAGTTAAAATGCTAAATGCATCCAAAACCCTTTTCTAAGTTCTCGTATCGAGTAGACTAGGCCATTAATCCACTTAACAACCATAGTCAAGAATTATCATTAATTCAATATTTCATGGGAACTTTAGAGTCATTATTTCAAAGGTTATCAAAAGCCAAAGGTCCAAGAACATTAGTTATTCCTAGGGAGACATAGAACACATTTAATTCTAAGCATAGGACCCAATTAATAGGATGAACAATTCATAGCATATGAACCCTAGAAATCATAATCTCTAAGAGTTGTCGAAAATCATTAGTCCAAGAACAATAGTTGTTCCTAAGGAGGCATAGAACACATTTAATTCTAGGCTTAGGACCAAAACAACAAGATGAATATATCATTCAAAACCTTACAAACTCATTAACATGGCATGGACAAGGTAGAAGCATGGGAATCATGAGAAGAGGGGGACATGGCATATCTAGCATACATCCTAAGGGGAATCAATAGCTTACCTTTCACCAAGGAAAAAGATGGGATGAGCACAAATTAATCGGATGGAATCGAGCTCCTCGTCGGTAGCTTCACTTCGGTGGTCTCGGTTTGGCAATCGGAGGTCGGGAGCTCAAGATATGGGAGAAACACACACTAATCTCCCCTCACCATTCACACACAAAAGCTTGGGAAGAGAGAGAAGGAATGATCTGAAAATGGAGGATTAATGTTGATCACAAAGTGGGAGGATTTATATGGCATGCAAAAGGTGAGTGGAAGTCCACATGTCACAAGGAGGGAGCTTGCAAATCCACTTGTCAAGTGGAGGATGATTGTGCTTAGGCTTAATCCCACTTACTTAGGGTCTAATAGGATGGTTTAAGTGAGGTTTAGGAATAGTTTGGATAGGGGTTTGAGTGCCAAAAGTCGTACACAGCAGAACAGGGAAAAATCCCGTAGATGGTCTCTGATGTTGAGGCGGGCGCCTCACCAAAGCCCAGGCGGGCGCCTCAGATGCTGGGGCTTGGACTGATTTTGAATTGATCTCAGAAGTTGAGGCGGGCTGGTGCACAAATTTTCGATGCGGCCGCATCGGCAAGCCCTTGAACTTGGTCTAAACATGACCTAAATGATCCCAAACTCATGGGCAACCATTCTAAGGTCTAACCCAACTCAAAACAAGTCGGAAACACACTCGAACAACATCCGGGACAAGGTAAAACAAGGCTCGAATCAAGCGACGAATGGTTAACGAATCAAACGCCAATCAACCACCAATCAAACTAGGATAACTTGGACATGGAAAAGGATTGTTTAAACATGGTTATGACTTGAATACAAAGCCAAGAACTCAACGAACATTTCGCACGTCGAAATACAAACAATACGAACAACGAAGAGAAATCGCTAAGGGCGAAACAAAGAAATCAAACCAGCGATTCAACAAGTAAGCATACATGATTCTAAACATGTTAAGAGCTTCAAGATTGATTTAAGAATGCTTCTAAATCATATTTATAGACTAAGTAAATATGTTCACAATCAACAAGAAAACATGAAGGCAAGCACATAATACACATGCAAGAATCCGGGGTGTTACACACATCCCCCCGACATTGCTCCCTTTCTCTCTTGTACAACACAAATATACAAGCATACACCACGAATTTCAAAACTCATATCTCATCGGCACCGTTGATATTGTTTTTGGACTACTTTTGATGGGGCCAAAATATGATCAACTCTCAAAATTACACAATAAATCTCACATTGCACCCCCAACCTACGAAGTGTCTCGCTTCTATACCTTATTGTTCTATTTGTCCCATTTTGCTCCCTTCCGTCTGTGGGTGCTGAAAATAGTAACGGAAAATGGTATGTGCATGTCACATGAAGATTATTTTAATCATTTTTCTTGGGGTTTAAAATGGGATTTGGTTATAACTTCATTATTTAGTTACTCATTTAGTATTTAAAATATGTTTTTAAATATAAATAATAAATAATTGTTTCAATAATCCAAAAATAATTATATGGCCAATTTACAATCCCCCCATAAAGTATATCCACCAAATCGCATAGTACACCATAACCTAAGGTTTGTCCCATAATGGTATGTGATGCTACATTGTTTTCCATTTTCCACCCTACCCCTTGACGGACGTTAGAAAAATCACTTTAAATAGCACGTGATCTTCCACGTGCGGGGAAAAATTGACATTTTCCTTATCTGGTTAAAGAGTAAATGTATTAAAAGGAAAAACCGTAATCTCACATCCTCTCATTCTCTCATCTCCTGGTGCAATCCCATCTTTGGCTCCATCGTAATAGCCGTCATCTCTAGCCCCACCATATATTGAAACTGCCATCTCCAGCCTAAACCCTTCCCACTCCAGTCACTCCTATCACAGCTTTGACCCCTACCTCTTTTGATTTTAGCCAAATTCTATCTTTGATCTCCCTCATTCCGTTCCATTCAAAAGTCACGCCTGAAGTAGCAATCAGAGGCTATAGAGTATACTTACTAAAAACCCTTATAAAAACATGGGATTAATAGAAAACCAATAACACATATCGTCGAATTCATTTGAAAGAGAGTCGGACATGAATTAAGAGAAATGGTAAGGGGTTTTATTGAAATACTCTTCAATTTTGCTGGAGAAAATTGGACATACGACCGGCTTGCATATGGCTTAAAACATAGTATCGAAATTGAGAGGATGTTGTAGAAGCTATAGTTCTAGATGATTTCAACCTCATAGCAGTTGTCATGGTGGTTCGGTTGAATTATTTAAAGAATTATGAGAGAAAAAGTAAAGTTAAGTTAAATCATGTAAGAGGATGAAAGGGGGGGGATGAGAAATTGATTGATTTCAGTGGTGGTTTCAGAGAAGGTGAATGGATCCAGTTTCATATAAGAAATCGGAGATGAGACTGGTATCTATGGGTAAAAGTTTTTCATATCTTTTGTTTGTGTACTTTGTTTTCATCATCAAGATAAAAAAATTGATAATGAAATCAAACGGCGCATCTATCTTTTGGTTTAAGAGAAAGAAATTTAAGAGAGGACAAAACCCAGATCGGGTTCTAGGTTAATTTTTGTTTTGGGGACGACTGAAGACCGGAAAACATGGTGAATCTTTTCTCTACATTTTCTTTTAGCAAGAAAAAAATAAATGGTGGACTCCCACTCCATTTTTTAAACATTTTAACCTTACACACATTTATATAATTTTTTTAGAAAATTATATTTTATTTCTTAATTTTTATTAGGCTAAAATACATTTAGCACCCCCAAAGTTTACACCAAATTCCTAATATTTCCTTCGAGTTAACACCCACAAGGAAATGTCAAATTAATGTGACTTTTCTAACGACTGTGGTTAGGGTGAAAAATAGGGAAAAAAAATAACGTCAGATACTATTATCGGACAAACCTTAGGGTTGGGGTGCACAATGTGATTTGGTGGATACTTTTGAGGGGAATTGTAATTTGGCATAATTATAAGGAAAATGTTATCCTTACAACTAATTATATTACTTTCCTAACAACTAAGTTTTGAATAACTACAAAGTTGTTTTGCACAAAGACATTTTTGTTTTTTTTCAAAGCTTAGTTATAAGGAAATTTATAAAATTAGTTGTAAGGTTATCAACGTTGCTGTTATAATTTTTCTAATATTTAAATTAAAAATTGCATTACTCTCCAAAATGAAATTTAGAATTAATTTAATTTATTTTGTTATCAATAGTTTTCTTCCATCAACCTCATCATTCATAGACCCACCACCATTATCACCTCAAATAACACCATTAACCCAAAAATCTATTTTTGATTTTTTTGTCTAATTCTTTACTCATTCGTTCAAATTAACCTATATGCAAAACTCGTCATTTATAGACCTACCACCACCACAACCTTAAATTTCACGATTTACAAATCGAAATTAAATTTTTTGAATTTTCAAATTTGAAGATTGAAACTCAAACTGATATGAAGATTTGAAAAATTGATGATTTGGAAATCTAACAATGTCATATTCCACGAAACCACCATTGTTATGCTTACAATCACCCTAAACACCACTCTAACCACCACCACCACCATCCACGCAATCGCCGCCACCGCCACCACAACCAAAAAAACGCGTTCACCTTGCTTTGGTAAAACAGAAAAAATAAAATATCTAAAACTTCCGTTAAGTCACCGTTATAATTGGATGACAGTTAGGGATAGTGACGAAATTGCATATATCTTTAAAAGTATAATGACAATTTCGCTCGAAACATATACAGTGGCAAAATGTAACAATTAATCAAAATGCGTGGCAAAATTAACCATTTTTCCCCAAAAAGTCAATTTTTATTTGATTTGATTCATTTTTTAATTCTTTACTCCTTCCTTCAAAATAACTAATTTGGAAAACTCATCATTTATAGACACATCATCACACAACTTTGAATTTCACTTTTTACAAACTCAAATTCAATTTTTTGAATTTTTGAATTTTCAAATATTCAAATTGAAACCAAAACCCATGTGGATATTTGAAAATATAATGATTTGGAAATCTCACAATGTTGTATTTATCTAAACCACCACCTTGCCATCCCTACAATTGCCACCACCACCCCCTAACACCACCATCCCTACGATGTCAAGTATTACTATCACCACCACAAAGAAATGCATTCACCTCGCCTTGTTCAAATGTAGACATATAATCTTTTTAACTTCCGATTAGTCGGACTTGTTTCTTAGCACGTCTCTCATTTCTTAGTTCCTATCCACTTTTGGTGTCAAATTACTAAGTAAGGAGATAATCTAATTAATTTTAGGATATACTACTTGAAAGGATGTTGGTTGGTGACAGTATTTTCCAATAAAATGATAGCCAAGGAACGGGAATAGAGAGATTCTCATATGTAACTACATCGGGTCCTATGAAGAGGAGCAAGCAAGTTAAGAGCAAAAGAGGTTTGAGGTTTGGAACGCAGTTATGGAGAGGAGTAAAATATTTGAACCTAGTTATTTGTGATTACTAAAATTGGTTTTATTTGTAATATCTATAAGTTTGGGACCAGTATGATAGTTTTTAAGGCTACTTGTAAGAGTCTGAAAATTCAAAAAAAGTAAACTATAGATTTTAGTTGTTTTTTTCTAACAAAATGCATAGATTTATCAAAGGCTTCTTCATTTTTTTCATCTTCTTGACATTATGACATTTTTTCTTAACTCATTTCTCTTATTTTATTCATGGGTAATAACTAAACATGTTACAAATGTGCTTAATATCTCGATACTCACCAACAATTCTATTATTATAGATATAATTTTTCATATAAATCTAATAATGTCTTTCCCGAACATATTTTAAAAAGTAAAACCATATTATTTTTTAGTTTCGAATAAAGTTTTAGTGTTTCGACTGATTAAGGGTATTTTTGTCATTTTAGAAAATATTGGGTGACATTTGTAACGATAATGGTAGGAGGGGCAAACTGATAAAAAAATCAAAATATAAGATGAAATTAATATAATTAAAAAATATAGGACCTAACTTTAAAATAGGTACAAGTCAAGGGATCAAATTATTATTTAATTATTCATGGAATTAATTAGCCTATGACAAATTTACTCTTTTGGTCTTAATTAATAGTGAGTGATTTATTATATTTATGACTATTTTTTTTCAATTATTATTGTTTAGCATGGTATATTTACGTGTATTGTCATTAAAAAAATGCACAGATTCATCAAATGGTTCCTCTTTTTTTTTCATCTTCTTGACATTATACCATATTTTCTTTTCTCATTTCTCTTATTTTATTCATGGGTAATAACTAAACATGCTACAAATTTGCTTAATATCTCGATACTCACAAACAATTCTATTATTATAGATACAATTTTTCATATAAATCTAATAATGTTTTTTCTGAACATATTTAAGAAAGTAAAACCACATTATTTTTTAGTTTCGAATAAAGTTTTAGTGTCTCGACTGAGTAACGGTATTTTTGTCATTTTAGAAAATAATTGGCGACATTTGTAACGATAATGGTAGGAGGGGGAAACTGATAAGAAAATCAAAATATAAAATGAAATTAATAGAATTAAACAAATGTAGGATCTAACTTTAAAATATATACAAGTCAAGGGATCATTTTATTATTTAATTATTCATGAAATTAATTTTCTTATGACAAATTTACTCTTTTTTTTCTAATCATTATTGTTTGGCATAATAAATTTATGTGTATTGTCCTTAACAAAAGGCACAAATTCATCAAATGGTTTTTCATTTTTTTCATCTTCTTGACATTATGACATATTTTCTTAACTTATTTCTCTTATTTTATTCATGGGTAATAGCTAAACATGCTACAAATTTGCTTAATATCTCGATACTCACCGACAATTCTATTATTATAGATACAATTTTTCATATAAATCTTATAATGCATTTCCCGAACATATTTAAAAAGTAAAACCATATTATTTTTTAGTTTCGAATAAAGTTTTAGTATCTCAACCGAGTAAGGGTATTTTTGTCATTTCAGAAAATATTGGGCGACATTTGTAACGATCCTGGTAGGTGGGCGAAATTGATAAGAAAATCAAAATACAAGACGAAATTAATAGAATTAAAAAATATAGGACCTAACTTTAAAATAGGTACAAGTCGAGGGATCAAACTAATTTACTCTTTTGGTCTTAATTAATGGTGAGTGATTTATTAAGTTAAGGGGTAGGTTTGTCCATACATTAAGTTTTAAGAAACAACCTAGACTTTTATAGGTATAGTTAGGGATAGTGACGAAATTGCATATATCTTTAAAAGTATAATGACAATTTCGCTCGAAACATAGTACAGCGGCAAAATGTAACAATTAATCAAAGTACAGTGGCAAAATTAACCATTTTTCCCCCCAAAAGTTAATTTTTTATTTGATTTGATTCCTTTTTTAATTCTTTACTCTTTCCTTCAAAATAATTAATTTGTAAAACTCATCATTTATAGACACATTACCACACAACTTTGGATTTCACTTTTTATAAACTCATATTCAATTTTTTGAATTTTGAAATATTCAAATTGTAACCAAAACCCATGTGGATATTTGAAAATATAATGATTTGAAAATTTTACAATGTTGTATTTCATCTAAACCACCATTGTCATCCTTATAATTTCCGCCACCACCACCCCTAACACCACCATCCCTAATGTCGTCAGTATTACTATCACCACTACCAAGAAATGCATTCACCTCGTCTTGTTCAAATAGAGACATAATCTTTTTAGCTTCCGATTTGTCGAACTTTTTTTTAAACGTCTCTCATTTCTTAGTTCTTATCCACTTTCGGTGTCAAATTACTAAGGAATGAGATAATCTAATTAATTTTATGATAGACTACTTTAAAAGATGTCGGTTTGTAGCAGTATCTTCCAGTAAAATGAGAGTTGCGGTAGAAGAAAAGAAAGTCGATAGCCAAGGGAGGGGAATAGAGAGATTCTCATATGTAAGTACATCGGGTCCTATGAAAAGGAGCATGCAAGTTAAGAGCAAAAGACGTTTGAGGTTTGGAACACAGTTATAGAGAGGAGTTAATTATTTGAACCCAGTTATTTGTGATTACTACAATTAATTTTGTTTGTAATATCTATAAGTTTGGGACCAATATGATAGTTTTTAAGGGTGCTTGTAGTAGTCTGAAAATTCAAAAAAGTAAACTGTAGATTTTAGTTTTTTTTAACAAAATGCATAGATTTATCAAATGGTTCTTCATTTTTTTTTCATCTTTTTGACATTATGACACATTTTCTTTTGTCATTTCTCTTATTTTATTCATGGGTAATAACGAAACATGCTACAAATTTGTTTAATATCTCGATACTCACCAACAATTCTATTATTATAGATACATATTTTTCATATAAATCTAATAATGTCTTTCCCAAACATATTTAAGAAAATAAAACCATATTATTTTTTAGTTTTGAAGAAAGTTTTACTGACTCGACTGAGTACATGTGTTTTTGTCATTTTAGAAAATATTGGGCGACTGTAACAATAATGTTAGGGGTCGGGAAACTGATAAGAAAATCAGAATATAAGACCAAATGAATATAATTAAATAATGTAGGATCTAACTTTAAAATAGGTACAAGTCAAGGGATCAATTTATTATTTAATTATTCATGATATTAATTTGATTATGACAAATTTACTCTTTTGGCCTTAATTCATGACAATTTTTTTCTAATCATTATTTTTTGACATGATAAATTTATGTGTATTGTCCTTAACAAAAGGCACAAATTCATCAAATGGTTCTTCATTTTTTTTTAATCTTCTTGACATTATGACACATTTTCTTAATTTATTTTTATTTTATTCATGGGTAATAACTAAACATGCTACAAATTTGCTTAATATCTCGATACTTACCGACAATTCTATTATTATAAATACAATTTTTTCATATAAATCTTATAATATCTTTCCCCGAACATATTTAAGAAAGTAAAACCATATTATTTTTTAGTTTCGAATAAAGTTTTAGTGTCTCAACCGAATAAGAGTATTTTTGTCATTTCAGAAAATATTGGACGACATTTGTAACAATCCTAGTAGGTTGGGGAAATTGATAAGAAAATCAAAATACAAGACGAAATGAATAGAATTAAAAAATGTAGAACCTAACTTTAAAATAGGTACAAGTCAAGGGATCAAACTATTATTTAATTATTCATTGAATTAATTAGTTTATGACAAATTTGTGAGAACCCAAACCCCATTGCATGTTTGTCATCATTATAACATGTTTATTATAGGTCTCGACATATTAGAGACTTCATTTCATTCATATCGTGTTGGCATTGAATTGGTTAAGATCATAATAGAATAATGGTCTTCCATGCGTTGCATGCCTTGTGTTGATGTTTCGAGTGTTCATCGTATCATGATAGCACCTAAATAAGTCTCATGAGAGTCTTAGTACTTTGCATCTAAGGTTTATAATGTTCATCTTAGTTGTTGTGTGCTTGGTTGGAAGTTTAGAAGCTTCGTTGCTTCATTTGTGTTTTGATGTTGTACATCATTGCTTGTATTGCCTTCTTTTCGTCTCGAGAGAAGTTCGGTTGAGTTCTAGGCCTTGAATACAAGCCATAACCATGTCTAAACAAGCCTAATACATGTTAATTCTATCCTAGATTAAGTTGGGTTTGATTCGTGTTTGATTCGTTGGCTAATTGTCGAGTGGTTCCAGCCATGTTCTAACTTGTTTCGGATGTGTTTCGGGTGTGTTTCCGACTTGTTTTGGGTTTGGTTACACCTTAGGATTGTTGCCAATGAGTTTGGAACCATTTAGGACATGTTTAGAACAAGTTTAAGGTTTGTACCTCGCGGTCGCATTGGGTTTTGGAGGCTGGCTCGCATTGAGATGCTGAGAGCAAGTGAAAATGTTCAGAAGCTGAAGTATAGAGCCTTGCGGTCGCATGGTTTGGGCATGATGCGACCGCATCATGCCAGATTCTGGTTTGTGAGATTTTTTGAGTGTTTTGGCTATAGACCCTTGTGCCCTTGCCCTTGGCCGACCTTGGTGACTCAAAGCCCTCTTTGTTGACTCTTCAACAACCCTTTTAAGCCTTAGATCATTTCTTATCAAGGGCTATCCTTCCTTGGCCAATGAGAAGCCTTTTAACACCCTTCACTTGGATTGGGATTTTGTGGTCAAGTATATAAACCTCTTGCAACCAATTCAGCCATTGTTGATCAACAACAACCTGAACTTCAGAGGCATAAACTCCATTTTCGTCCATGGAGGTCACCCCAACTTGAAGGACCATTTCCCGGAGTTCCGGTGGTCCGATCGGCGATCCGAAACCGCCAAATCGAAGCCCTTGATCTTCTCTACAACAATCCTTGCTTTGATCATCCATTCATCCATTAATCTTAGGACTAAGGTGAGTGACAATTCCCTGAGATTTCCATGTTCAATAAAATAGCATGACCCCTTCATTATAGTTGTTCTATTAATGATTGTGAACATCTTTTGTGAAGACAAAACCTCCAATTCAACCTATAAAATATGTGTAGGATTTTATGAAATCTCTATGAAGTTGTGATTTTGACATTTTGTAAAGCATGAATGTTGTTTATAATGAGCTTAGAATAACTCTTGTGAAAGAATTTGGTTCAATTCAAGGTTTAACAAAATCTCCGATTCTAGGGTTTGAAACTCGGGATTGTGTTTAAGGCTAGTTTAAGGTCATGAACGACCTAGTTATCGAGTTCTAAATGAAAGGAGAACTTAGGAAAGGACAATGTGATGCATATAGTATCAATGCTCAACTTGGTTGAATTTTAGTAAAACTCACCGGAGTTGAAATTAGGGAGTTATTGAACAATACCGACTCCACAATCAATCCCTACGACGAATGTAGTTCGTTAGACTAATGAATTAGCTTACGATACTTTAAGATGGATTGATGTTTATGCCTTGATGTTTGTGTGCTTGTAAGACCCGATTGAGTTCTTATGCGGTTTATGTGATCGTATGAAGTAAATGCATGATTGAGAGCATGTTGTAGAATAATGTATCTATTTGACATGTTGAATTCGCTCTTGTCGAATTCTTATTTGATTCCTTAAATGAGTAAACAACTACTTGTTGAATAAGTTCGCTCTTGTCGAACTTGTTCCTTATTTGAGATTATATGACGAGTAAACATCTACTTGGCATTGCATTAGTCCAGCTGGCATATTTGGTTGAGTCGTTGGTGTGACAATGCATCGCCGTCACGAGTTATGGGACTCGTGATAGTGATGGGTTGTTATACCGGGTTTTTATCACACACGCCTCCACCGTTGGGTGGGGAAGTAGCCCCTTTGCTGTAACCAAGAGAGCACATTGGCAAGTCTAAGTACCAAGGAGAGAGCTTGGTACCCGAGTAGAGAACTCGGTACTTTGATACACTCATCACGGGTATCATTGGCACGAATATTATCACTGTGTATTGCAGGAGCTACGTAGCGGCACCGGTTCCATAACATATCCTCCTTATATGTGATTTACTTTATAGCACTTATGTGAAACAATGTGCTACCATGGATATGTGATTTAAGTGTTTATTAAATGAATGCTTTGAGTGACTTGATATTAAAGATGATATCTTGCTATGTATGTTGCATAATGCCATGACATGCATAATTGTTAACTCACAAAGTCTTTATGACTTACCCCCTCCCTTTTACTGCTTTAGATCCGAGCCGTTCAGGTACTGCTCGTTGAGGCGTTGCGGGATTCTTGCTTGTCCGTGATCATACGCGACGAGGTTGTGGTTTATAGATGTCCTTATTTTGTTATCTTTTGTAAGGACATTGGGTTTAGCAAGTCATTTAGACTTCGCTTGGGAACTTTGATTATTTGTATCTATATCTATACTTGTATTCTATTTTGAGCGCTGGCGCATGTACGCCGAGCCTTGTATAGATGTAGTATGGTTCACATGATTTAACTTCCGATGGGCATTACTTTAGCTCTTATTTATTTATGTTGTTCTCCGGCATGTTGTAGCCGTCGAGGTATATTTGCATGAACTGTGTAGTGTTGGGTTCCGGTAGTAAAGTCGCCGATGAATTGATATACTTGTCTTTAATTGCTATATCAGGTTTTAAAAAGTTTTAAATTATTCCGGCCTTTTGGTGCCGAGTCGCGCTTCATCTGAAATGTTGTGTCACGTCGTTTTCTATAATTGAGTATTTGCATGTATTGTTGTCCTATTTGGACGACTTGACTTGTGATTCCATCTCGGGGTCCGGGTTGGGTCGTCACAAAATTTACTCTTTTGGCCTTAATTTATGGTGAGTGATTTATTAAGTTAAGGGATATGTTTGTCCATACATTAAGGTCTACGAGACAACCTAGACTTTTATAGGTAGTTAGGGATAGTGACGAAATTGCATTTATCTTTAAAAGTATAATGACAATTTCGCTCGAAACATAGTACAGTGGCAAAATGTAACAATTAATCAAAGTACAATGGAAAAATTAACTATTTTTTCCCGAAAAAGTTGATTTGTTATTTGATTTGATTCATTTTTTAATTCTTTAGTCCTTCCTTCAAAATAACTAATTGGGTTAATATCATTTTTGATACCCCAACTTTACTCATTTTTCAGTTTACATACCCACTGTTCCTAGGCAATCAAAGTTAAGCCAAACGTTTCCAAAATCCATCATTTTTAATCCCAATCGTTAAATGACCGTGAATTACTAATGACTGACCTGCTATCCTAGGTTGGAAACTGGCAACAGTAGGCTTGGAAACATGTATCACTATCAGGTATCCAAAATCCATCACTTTTAATCCCAATTTACTTCTATTGTTTTGGAGCCCAATTTTCCAATCATCAAACTTAGCTTCCCAAACCCTTACGTCGACGGCCACCTCTTAGGACACTCGCCTCCTCGCTCACGAAACCCTTCGTATCCATGCCGACCTCGCTTCTACGCCTCCGTCTCCCTTGTCCTCGTTGATTGTGCCAGAGAGTAAGCAAGCTACCTTTGGGGAAGCTAACCACACAGAAACAGAGGTAGGGCTCTGTCCTCGTCGAGCTCGAAGAAGATGACAAACACGTGATAGGAAGAGATCCACATTAGAGTCAACAACACCGATGACTTCACTCACGCTATGCCGTCAACCGAGAAAGAAAGGAAAATACTATGAAGAACGTTGAAGCGGCAGCATTGTCGGTGGTGGCGGCGACGTTGACGGTGGTGGTGGCGGTCACCGGTCCTTCAATTCCACTTTCGTTCTTCCATGGTAAACAAATCTCAAACTGGGACAGCAACCTAGGACAGAGCCCTAGCTCTATTTGTCTTAACTTTGATTGCCATTTAACGATTGGGGTTAAATGAGATTAACGTGATTGCCCTAGGATTAACGTGAGATTTACCATTTAAATCCCACTTTTGAGACAATTCCACTTTCGTTCTTCCATGGTTAACGATTTATGGTTCATCATAGGATTGAGGGTCAATATCATTTTTGATACCCCAAGCCTATTGTCGGTTTCCAACCTAGGATAACAGGTCATTCGTTAGTAATTCACGGCCATTTAACGATTGAGATTAAAAGTGATGGATTTTGGAAACGTTTGGCTTAACTTTGATTGCCTAGGAACAGTGGGTATGTAAACTGGAAAATGAGTAAAGTTGGGGTATCAAAAATGATATTAACCCTAACTAATTTGCAAAACTCATCATTTATAGGCACATCACCACACAACTTTGAATTTTACATTTTACAAACTCAAATTCAATATTTTGAATTTTCAAATATTCAAATTGAAACCAAAACCAATGTGGATATTTGAAAATATAATGATTTGGAAATTTCACAATGTTGTATTTCATCTAAACTACCACTGTCATCCTTACAATTGCCGCCACCACCGCCCCTAACACCATCATCCCTAAAGTCGTCAGTATTATTATCACCACCATCAAGAAATGCATTCACCTCGTCTTGTTCAAATAGAGACATAATCTTTTTAGCTCCCGATTAGTCGAACGTTTTTTTAGAACGTCTCTCATTTCTTAGTTCCTATCCACTTTCGGTGTCAAATTACTAAGTAAGGAGATAATCTAATTAATTTTAGGATAGACTACTTGAAAGGATGTCGGTTGGTGGCAGTATCTTCCAATAAAATGAGAGTTGTGGTAGAAGAAAAGGAAGTTGATAGCCAAGGGAGGGGAATTGAGAGATTCTCATACGTAACTACATCGAGTCCTATGAAGAAGAGTAAGAAAGTTAAGAGCAAAAGAGATTTGAGGTTTGGAACGCAGTTATAGAGAGGAGTTAATTATTTGAACCAAGTTATTTGTGATTAGTACAATTGGTCTTGTTTGTAATATCTTTAAGTTTGGGACCAATATGATAGTTTTTAAGGATGCTTGTAGTAGTCTGAAAATTCAAAAAAGTAAACTTTAGATTTTATTTTATTTTTCTAACAAAACGGACAGATTTATCAAATGGTTCTTCATTTATTTTTTCATCTTCTTGACATTATGACACATTTTATTTTCCCATTTCTCTTATTTTATTCATGGGTAATAACGAAACATGCTACAAATTTGTTTAATATCTTGATATTCACAAACAATTCCATTATTATAGATACATTGTTTCATATAAATCTAATAATGTCTTTGCCGAACATATTTGCGAAAATAAAACCATATTATTTTTTAGTTTGGTTTAAATCTCAATTTGGTCACCCTACTTTCGGCCAAAAGTCACTAAGCTCACTCTACTTTTTTCCCTCAATTTAATCACTTTACTTGGCTTCGACATTCAATAAGGTCACTTGAGTCATTTTTGTCCGTTATGTTGGATGGAAATCATTGAAAAGACCAAAATACCCTTATTAAGTTGAAGGGTTTTACTCTCAATATTAAAAGTTGAGGGTTCAAATGGTTAACCCAGAAACAAAACCACCTCTCTGAAAATGGTTAACCATGAAATCGTCTAATGAAATCGTCTATTGAAAGCATCGACGGCAAATCAATCTTCGCAGGAGAGAAGGGATTTACAATGTACATATCACAAGCCGCATCAATCATTACAAGCCAACACCCACTCGACCCAATGCATCGACTCCCTCTGCTATTGGGCAACTCGAGCACGAAACGTTCCTTTCCATGGGCGCCGATGAAGTCACGGTCGTCCGACTCTACTTTCGGCCAAGATCGCCATGGGGATTGCGAAGCAGATAATTGACCTCCAATTTGGATAGAGATAACCAATTTCGACATACCCCACTGAATCTAGCACGATCTGCCGCCGTGTCAAGCCGTCTGGCTATTGCAATCAGCAAATCCCTAGTTAACGCCGACCAATTCCCCATCTCCTTCCGGCCTCTTCCCCTCGATCGACTTACCCTACGAATTGTTTAGAATACGTCTCCCTATCAACACCTTATTTTCTCTTAATTAACCTCAACTAGCGCTGTTTTGGCTGGAAATGAAAGATGGTAGCCGGAACTAGAGATATGACCGGTATCAGAAGTAGGTTGCCGGAAATGAAGATGAAGACTGGAGCTGGGATAGAATCGACTAGAGACGAGGCTGGAGACGGAGAGAGCTGGAGGATACCATGAATTTTGAAGCCCTAAACTTGAGCGGCTGCCACTGCTTGAAATGGTCGGAGATGAAGTGGTGATGGACCGGCTGGTGTTGCAGTCACTTGCTTTTGATACTGGTGAGTGCTGAGAGTTGGGAATTAGGATTGTAAAAGTTGAGGTTTTGGGTTTTTTTTAGGTTTAAAAATATTAGTAAGGGTATTTTGGGATTTTCAGAATTTTTTTTAAGTTTTCAACAAAAAAATTGGATGGAGTGATGAATTTGATATTTATGTCCAAGTAGAATGATTAAATTGAAGAAAAAAAAGTAGAGTGAGCTTAATGAATTTTGGCCGAAAGTAAGGTGAATTGATATTTAAACCTTTTAGTTTTGAATAAAGTTTTACTGTCCCAACTTAGTAAGGTTATTTTTGTCATTTTAGAGAATATTGGGCGACATTTGTAACGATAATGGTAGGAGGGGGAAACTGATAAGAAAATCAAAATACAAGACGAAATGAATATAATTAAAAAATGTATGACCTAACTTTAAAATAGTTACAAGTTAAGGGATCAAATTATTATTTAATTATTCATGGAATTAATTAGCCTATGACAAATTTACTCTTTTTGTCTTAATTAATGGTGAGTGATTTATTATATTTATGGATTTTTTTTTCCAATCATTATTGTTTGGCATTGTAAATTTACGTGTATTGCCCTTAACAAAACAAATGGTTCTTCATTTTTTTCATCTTCTTAACATTACAACAAATTTTTTAAACTCATTTCTCTTATTTTATTCATGGGTAATAACTAAATATGCTACAAATTTGTTGAATATTTCGATACTCACTAACAATTCTACTATTATAGATACAATTTTTTTATATAAATCTAATAATGTCTTTCCCGAACATATTTAAAAAAGTAAAACCATATTATTTTTTAGTTTCAAATAAAGTTTTACTGACTCGACTGAGTGCCTGTGTTTTTTTTCATTTTTGAAAATATTGGATGACATTTGTAATGATAAAGGTAGGAGGGGGAAACTGATAAGAAAATCAAAATATAAGACGAAATGAATAGAATTAAAAAATTTAAGATCTAACTTTAAAATAGGTACAAGTCAAGGGATCAATTTATTATTTAATTATTCAAGAAATTAATTTGCTTATGACAAATTTACTCTTTTGGCCTTAATTCATGGCAAGTGATTTATAATATTTTCTAATCATTATTGTTTGACATGATAAATTTATGTGTATTGTCCTTAACAATAGGCACAAATTTATCAAATGGTTCTTCATTTTTTTCATCTTCTCACCATTATCACACATTTTCTTTACTTATTTCTCTTATCTTATTCATGGGTAATAACTAAACATGCTACAAATTTGCTTAATATCTCGATACTAACCGACAATTCTATTACTATAGATATAATTTTTCATATAAATCTTATAATGTCTTTCCCGAACATATTTAAGAAAGTAAAACTATATTATTTTTGTAGTTTCGAATAAAGTTTTAGTGTCTCAACTGAGTAAGGGTATTTTTGTCATTTCAAAAAATATTGACGGACATTTGTAACGATCCTGATAGGTAGGGGGAATTGATAAGAAGTTCAAAATACAAGACTAAATGAATAGAATTAAAAAAATGTAGGACCTAACTTTAAAATAGGTACAAGTCAATGGATCAAACTATTATTTAATTATTCATTTAATTAATTAGTCTATGACAAATTTACTCTTTTGACCTTGATTAATGGTGAGTGATTTATTAAGTTAAAGGGTAGGTTTGTCCATACATTAAGTTGTAAGAGACAACCTACACTTTTATAAGTAGTTAGATTAAATTAGATTAGATTAGATTAGATTAGGTTAGATTAGATTAGATTAGATTAGATTAGATCATGGCTTAATAATGTTTAATGTCTATTAATGTTTAAACCTTTATAAAGTTGTATGCATAGTAGCAGGTAGCCATGTTGATGCTATGAAATCCATGGTTTTAATTTAAATGACTTTGAAAACATGCGTGATATATATAGGATTGTGTGGGGGGGGTGTTAGTATAAATTTAGGTTATTAATGTTTAAACCTCTGTAAATGTTGTATGTATAGTAGTTAGGTAGCCATGTTGATGCTATGAAATCTATGGTTTTAATTTAATGACTTTGAAAACATGCATGATATATATGGTGTGTGGGGTGTTGGGGGGGTTAGTGTAAACTTGGGTTATTAATGTTTAAACACACACACACACACATACACATATATATATAGCATAATTGCAGTTAACAATTGTTCCTTCAAATTAGAAGTGTTAGGTAAACCAGTATCATTTGCCACAATTACTATGTTAGAGCTCTTTTAGGTAGTTGGCATAATTGCAGTGATCTTTTACGGTGTTAGGTTGGAAACAAAGACCATTTTGAAGGATTTGGGTACAATCCACTCCATTTTTGCATGCATAATCTATAAATGTTGTATGTATATTAGTTGGGTACCATGTTGATGCTATGAAATATATGGTTTTAATTTAAGTGACTTTGAAATATGCATGATATATAAAGGATTGCGTGTGTGGTGTATGTGGGGGGTGATATTAGATGCATGATATATGTTCTGTCTATGTTTTATAGAGAGTAAAGTTAGTCTATTAAATTGGTTAAAATATAATATCACAGAAGACCGAGTGTTATACTCTAGAGACTTGCTATGAATATGAAAATTTATATATGTATTGTGGGTTGATCAACCTCAGTGTATGCGAATGTTTAAACATATATATAAGTGCTATTAATTAGTTTAACTTATAATAATTATAATGATTGTAGGTTAGGAAACATTGCCCACACATCTCTATTCCTGATGTGTGTTAGCACCCACACTACCGCTAGTGCCTCCGATCAACCTCCTCAGTGGGTTGATCAAGTTGCAGAATCTATATATGTAAGTAAAAATTCATTTAAGGACTTGTTATTGAATATGAAAATTTATATATGTATTATGTATATGATAATATTGTTTGTTTTATTATGATAGTATGCTTTTAATGCGACTATCTCAACGCTGAGGGTCTTGTGGAGCAACCTTGTACTACGACCCTTACTTGGAGAAAAGAGGTTTGGAACGCCGTCACTTTTGAAGGAAGGAAGAAGAGATGAACAAGGGTGTATGGGTTGGGTGAGTATGCTGCAGTTTTCACGGTCAACAGCTCAATCGCATGTTGTTCCTAACCATGATCAGGGATCGAGGATTGGGACTCTAGAAGCTGAGCTCCTTCTGAAGCGTGCATCCTTAGCTGAAAAAGCACAAAATGCTGCACAACATATGGAAGAAACACGAGTGGCGGAACATCAGGAAAGCATACAACGGTTAGTGATGCTGCAGATGCTTGCGCATATGCAACAACAAACTCTAATTAGTGGTACCACGTCTTTCATCTGTTAGCCCTAGTTCTGCTAGGAATATTTTCATAAACCTCCCTCCTTCGAATTTAGGAAACAATTAGTGATTTGACTTTGAAACTACGTGTAATATAACATTTACTGTTTAACTTAGTGGTTTAAATTGTTATTTGAATTTGAAACTTTATGTAATAGCATAACACATTTACTGTTTAACTTTGGGTTTTATTTTCCTAGCATTTTAATTGCATTATAATTTAGTTTTTAGTAATTTGTTTGTATAATTTGTTATGTCACAGGTTCAGGAAAAAAATGTTAATTTTTATGTGTAATTTTTTTTTTTTTTTGTGAAATCAATGACGAAATGTCTGTTGCAGTGAAGTATATTTTGATTTTTTAAATGCCAGTGACGTTTTTGTCGCTAAAGACAAAATAAATATTATTAAATTGTCAACAACGATAGAATTCCCGTTGCTAGCCAAAGACGACAACTCAGCGAAGGAATGTTTGTTACTACACAGAGACGGATGCTCTCAGTGATAGGAATCAGCAACGAAACGTTACGTCATTGAGCTGCGATGGTGTAAACACCTCAAATTCGCACCCCTAATTTATATATGTACTAAAAAGTATAATTTACAATTATACAAAATGGACTAACAAGTGTTAAGTTTATGTTAACTTTCAGGGGGTTTTAAGTGTCAAAGGAAGAAATAAGAAAAAAAAACAGATGAACAAAGAACAACAAGGGCATGGTGAAAATTCCCTAAGCCTAAAACACAAATAGGCGTTGCCTATTACAAAATGGGGCGCAATGCCCATTATTGCAATAGGGGCGCCCATTTTTGTTTTGTGTGTTCAACAGTTTCTTCTTTGGTACAATTTTTTCAGCACATGGTACATCCACTTTAAACATAAATGCAAAATATATTTTCTTCATTCGGGGTTAAATTTGCTCCTCCGCCTATAAATAGAGGACTTTCCTTCCTTCATTTGGACATATAATTTTCTCCCAGTGGTTGCTCTGCACAGTTACTCTCTCTTTCGCTATTAAGCTGCTAAAATTAATCTTCCCCCTTTAGACTGAGTAATTCCTCCCTATACACTTATACCCATCGCCCAAATATAAACCTAGTTACCCGATTATGTTCCCGCCTTATTTAACCGGTTACAACAAGCCAAAACAAGCAGTAGCGCTACCTGATTTCATACGCGATATCAAGCAAAGACAAGCAGTTACACTGCCCGATTTCAGCCCTGACATCAACACACTTCCGACAAATACAAGCACTTGTGCCGCCCAGATCCCGAGATGAAAAACAACCAGGACAAGCGGTTACACTGCCCGAATTCCGATAACACAAGAAAAGACTCCCTCTTCCTGAAGGACAGAGCGAGTACACCTAAAACTTGCCAAAAGCGAAGTTAGTCCGAGTGATAACCCTCACTCTTCAAGAGGTAGGTACTAAAGTTATTTTCATCTTCGTTTAAGCTATATAAAAATATAATAATGACATAAATTAATTAAGTCGTTATGATGGTAAAATTTCTATTATAAAAAGATTATAAAATAAGTCATTATTAAGTCTAAAATAAGTCATTAATTATATCTCTAAAATGTAGTTGTTATAAGTTTTCCTTTACTTTTCATTTCTGTACTTTAATATAAAAATCGTTATATTTTCTTACAATTTAATTAGTTTATTTCCTGTCATTACTTTAATACAATAATAATTATAATTTCTTTCTCTTTAATTAGTTTCCTTTTTGTCTTTTCTTTAAATGTAATAATAATTATATTCCCTTTCTGTTTAATTAGTTCCCTTTCTTTCTTTTCTTTAAATGTAATAATAGTTATATATATTCCTTTTTTGTTTAATTAGTTTCTTTTTTGTCTTTTCTTTAAATGTAATAATAGTTATATATATTCCTTTTTTGTTTAATTAGTTTCTTTTTTGTCTTTTCTTTAAATGTAATAATAGTTATATTCAATTTCTGTTTAATTAGTTCATTTTCCGTCTTTTCTTTAAATGTAATAATAATTATATTTCATTTTTGTTTAATTAGTTTCTTCTCTGTATTTTTTCTTTAAATGCAATAATAGTTATATTTCTTTTATGTTTAATTAGTTTCTTTTCTATCTTTTCTTTAAATGAAATAATAGTTATATTTCTCTTATATTTTAATTAGTTTCTTTTATGTCTTTACTTTAATGTAAAGTAGTTATAATTTCTAGCAATTTAATTAGTTTTTTTTCTGCACATACTTCAAATATAGAAATAGTTATATTTTTTATTATTTAATGAGTCTCTTTCCTGCTTGTGCATGTAAATATAAATAAAGGCTGTTACTAGCATGACTATTTTATTCTTAAAATAGCTTATAAAAATATTGTAATTATTCTCTAAATTGTATTATTTCAGTTGTAATTTTGTTTTTCTTTTCTTTAATAAATGTAAAGTAATTTCTCTTTATTTCTTTTTGTTGCATATAAATGTATTTTTTTGAACCAAAGTGTATAAAATAAAACAAGCATATTAATAAACTCATTTTGAGACCGAAAGAGCGAGTTGAGTGCCTAGCCCCTTCCTAACTCGTAACTTAGCCCATGAACCCATATATTCTGGTAATTTTGGTTTTTCTCTATTTAACCATAAAATAGATGTGACGACTCTGTAACACATTTTTGAGTCCACAAATAAGATCGAACGTATTTCACGCACTTTAAGTTTTGAAACCACCCCTGCTTTTTTTAGGGTTATCAAGATGCTTGTTTTTTCTATCTTATATTTCTTTGGTTTCCTTTATGTATATAATTTTCAATCTTGTAAAACAAAAAAAAAGAAAAAATAAACAAATCTTTTGTTTTTAAACAAAGGTCATTTTCTCAAAAAAAAATCGTTTAAAAAAAGTATATAATAAAGTGAAATAATAATAGAAATTTCGTTTTTTTCAAAAAAAATTCGTTTTTCAATTTTTTTTTAAAAATTTCTTTCAAATTTTTTTTTACTCTTTCGGAAAAAAAAAAAAAGGAAATTCGTTTTCCAAAATTTAAAAAAAAAAGAATTCATCTCTTTTCAAAAAAGTAAAAAGAAACTCATTTTCTCAAAGCAAAGAAAAAAATTTGTTTTTTCAATAATAATAATAATAAAATGTTCCAAAAAAATAAAAAAAAGAGAAAGTTTTCTTCAAAAGTTCAAAAACAAAATAGATCATAGATGTTTTAAAAAAAGGGTTGCTTCAAAAACTAAAAAGTAAATAAAAGAGTTAGAAGGAATATATATATATATATATATATAATGACTGTTTTCCAAAAGAAATTATTTTCAAAGTCATTAAAAAAAAAAAGCAGTCTTTTTCTTCTTAAAAAAAAAGGCATGAAAAGATCAAAGGGAGTTAAAGGACAAGAATGGAACAAGAGAGGGTCTAAAGGACAAAGGGAAAAATGGTTAGAGGAAAAGTGCAAAAAGGAAGAAGTTGCAAATGAATAATCAAAATGGGGCGAAGCGCCCAAATTTGTCTTGTGTTGCACCCACTTTTCTGGCGCGGCACTCATTTCTAATTTTGAACAATTTTGTGCACATTTTATCCGTCGGGTCGCCCATTTTTGTCGTTTGGTGCGCCTATTTTTCATGTTACTCCACCTTTCAAAAAAAAATCCTCAAAAACAAAAAAAATAAAGTTTTCTCTCCTTTAATTCAGTTTTATTTGCATACATATTGTGATCTTTGTTATTTTCCTTTGGTACCGCTAACAATTTTGCAGGGGCTGAAAATAAAAAAAAAATTGATTATTTATCCTTTGATTCTGCTCGGAATACTGTTCGGAGGTACGTAATTATTTCATCTCATTCCAGAAATATATATATATATATAACAAAAAAAGAGAGTAAGGGTTTTCAAAAGATAAAAAATATTTTCATGAGCAATACATGATTTCTTTTTCCTTTTTTAAAAAAGAGAGGTTCATTTTTCAATTCAAAAGGAGAAAGTAAAAAAGTGAAATATGTTTTTTAAAAAAGAGAGAAGTCGTTTATTTTTCAAAGAAATCAAAATCAAAAGATTATTGGCAAAAAAAATTTATTTGACAAAGTTGAACTACGATGACCTGAGCCTCGAAATGAGAAATATAGGCAGCCTTCGGGTCCGGTCAAAATCTTTAATTTACTTTGAAAAAAAGGGTATATTGGAAATTTGGTGTTTGATATTCTTGCTATTACTAACAAATTTTGCAGGAAACTGAAAAAAGAAGGAGGGATATTTATGTTCCTTTTGGAATAGTGTGGACATTATGTATCTGGTACAAGAGCTTAGGGAAAATTTGCCATTAATACTAACCTATAAGTTGGTTTAGAACCTGCTTAGTGTTAGTTTAGCGCGGGTTCAAATAGGCTTCTTCAAGAAATTTTGAAGAACAAAGCAGACTTTGAAGTCTGCTCAAAGTGCGAAAAATCAAGATTAGCCAAATCATGAAATTATGACACGTATAGACCTATCTAGATATTTTTGAAAATGTCCAGTCATAATGTCTTCATCAGATTTCACTTTAAAGAAGTCAACTCTACATGCTGACAACTGTCCAGACTGTCTCCTGAAACCTGAAGTCTGAAGACATTACCCTTTTTGGCTAAGAAGACTTTCTAAGCTGCAGCACCGCAATCCGAAACCTTACTCATTTGGGAATGTCTTCTCGCAACACACCGCATCTCGATGACGTGGCTCTTACATCTTCCAAAGCGCGAATTGCATTCAATGCAATAGAACGTTGGACACGCTTATCCTCGCCTCCAACAAATTCAAAAGATCTCTCGGTATTTATTCAAGTTTTGAAGATCCAAGAAACAACTCTTGCACATTAAACTCTCAAGCTTCATCTTCAACACACAAGCATTCAAGAGATCAAAGGACAAGAACTAACACTTCACCAAACTTCCTCAAGCCGCAGATCCGCGCCTTAAATTTGTTTCAAACTTCATTTAGTTTGTTTCTTTTAAACTGTTCTTTACTTTAGCACGTGTGAGAACAATTAATCCTTGATTGTTCCTCTCACCATTATACACTTGGTTAAAAACTTATTTTGTACACGATCCATTAGAGATCTTACTATTAAACCTAGTGGATAAACAAGTGCACTTTTAAAATCCAAAGCTAACCACTTTGGTAGTGGACGTAGTACTATTCACAGTACGAACCACTTCAAAACGCTGAGTTCTGTTTGATCTGTTTGTTTTCATAACTTCTGTTAGCTACTCATACTGTTTTAGAATCTATTCAGAATCTGTACTACCTTAACAGAACTCTTGATAGTTCAGAAACTCTTCTGTTTTCGCTGCCTTAACGCTTCTAGTTAAATCATTCTAAGAAATCACTAAGAAGTGTTTACGAAAAGTTTTTATAAAACCTAAACTAGGCTATTCAACCCCCCCCCCTTTTAGCCTAGATTGAGCCTACTTTGGGACCAACAATAACATTAGATAGTTGCCCAATTTTTCATTTATTCTTAGTTCCGTTGGGAAAATTATCCAAAGGTACGTAATCATTCCCTCCCATTTTATGAATCACAAAATGTTTACTTGCTTTACTGGTTTATATTACTGCTAAATGTTTCTTTCAATATATATATATATATATATATATATATATATATATATATATATATATATATATATATATATATAAAAGAATAAGCAAAAAAATTATTTACCCCTTTATATTTACAAAAAGAAAAAAAGAGTTTACTGTTTTTAGCTAACTCACACACGCGTACTCATGTAGAGATATTATGACTGTTAACCTTTAACCCGATAAACACGCGCGGGTTTCCATGATCTTGAAAAATAACTAAGGAAACTTAGGCTGAAATTATCGTGTCCTGCGCCCCTTAATGAGAGGCCAACTGGGTGAAGCCATCATAACCTTGCATCAGCCACGTTAATATCATGTATATCTTGCTAGGACACTTCATTCACCGATTATATACCTCAAAGTTGATAACAAATCCCAGGTGCAAAAAAAAAAAGAATCACATAATCAAAGGAAGAATGCACTAGAATTGATGAAAAACCTCGATGGTATCACCTAGATCATTTGAATGGTGAATCCCTGAAAGGGTATAGGCTCTTCGCCCGAGATCTGTCCAATCTTGGGAGGTCGAAATACAGGTGAAATATGAAGATAATATACTTTAGAGAAGGAATTCACTATTCCAGGATTTAGCCCAGACTGTCAAAAGACTCAAAACAAGCTACGCTTGTCCGACTTAAAACAATAGGATATTTTTCTATGTGTTGGCTGTTGACTTCAAAAAATAAAAAAAAAACATGTGAAGATAGGACGAAATCCCCTCACCGTTATCCTAAATCGTCATCCCTCTTAACCTTGCGTAATTAGTCGATTAGTGCATCGTTCACTCTCGATTTCAAATACAATGTCAGTAAATCCTACTTTAAAATGTCAAGGTTTACCACTTAAAAAAAAGACCGATTAGGGAGCCGGGAAATCCAAAAAAGCTAGGCAACTCAAGGATCATAAGCAACAATTCAGGACGGGGGCTTTCAAACCACCCTGGGGTGTCTCTTTTGCCCATATTGATGCCTACAGCCCATCCTTGCACAGTATGCTCACTAATCCATTTGGTCTCCGTTATTTCAAAAAGTTCAACCAAGTCCTTAAATCGAGCTTT